>JASGXE010005769.1:0-20917 GCA_030068105.1 Sinentomon sp. SZTP_YWyxl | reverse complement strand
TGTTTTCCTTTCTCTTCTTCCACAATTGTAGCTAAAGCCCTATATTGGCATTCATGGGCCACAACGTTTTCCAGACCACTTAAAATTATCTTTGGCCTCTGCCATTGCAATTATCTTTGGCCTCTGCCATTTGCCTCTGCCACTTGAATCTTGTTGATTCAGGCCTTTTATCCGTCCCGCCAGGGGTAAGTGCTTTTTCATTCCATTTATTTCGCTGTGTGTTACCTATCTAGATTTTAGCTGATGAGTAAATGGCCCGAGTTGAATCAAATACGATACTTGAAGCTTTCCAAGTTTTTTTCTTCATGTGGAGGCCATAATTAATGTTTGAAAAATGTGCATTAAAACACAATTGATTTTTATTAGGCCATATATGCACTGAAAAGCTGGCAGGGCTGAAGATTTGGGAACATATTCTGTTAATCGTCTTTCTATAGTTTCAGCTGTCTTTTTCAGGGTGCAAGGTTGGTTGTTTGGACCCAGGTTTTTTCCTATTGTTACATTTTCTAAGCTATATAAACTGCTGTTGAATATTTGTTTGGAATGTAAATGTTTATGGAATTTATTTTCAGCCTTGATTCTTATAGGGATAAATGTTCTTCCGGCATTGTTTCTGCAAATACATTGAGTGTTTTGTCAGTTTTTCAGAGTGCAATTCTCATTTCATCAGAAGTTTTGGAATCAGCTTTGCTGGCATATCCTTTCTTTCACAATGTCCTGGAACATTTTTATTTGGAGAACTGATGAGTAATGAATGCCTATTGGCATGAATCAAACTGAGTCCATGTGTTGTGCATTTTATTATTTCCACTGTGTGAGCAATCATTTAAATGCCTGGGTGAAAAAAAAAACTTCATTTGATATCTTCTGTTTGTTGCTAAATTGCAATTTTCAGCATTGTGCACGTTTTCTTCTGGGCTTTGTGGACAAGTTTTGTTAACTTGTTTTCAAATTTGGAATGACTCCTTTGATAGGTTCCTGTTCTTGAAAGTTGGAAGAAAGTAGGAACATGTCAAAGGTGTTAGTTGTTTTGGTATTTTGACAAACCTTCCGAGTCGTTTGCCCCTTTTGCTTAATTTATTTCTGGGATTTATTATAAATGTTCCCACATGAGTTCCCCTTTTTTTTTCACAGTTGCGGTTATGACCGATCTTTTGTCACAGTTTCTCACGTTGAAATTCATGATTCTGTCTGCATCTCCTTCATGCTTCTGTCTGCATCTACGCACCTCCTTCATGCTTCTGCTCTGCATCTTCTTCATGCTCTTCTGCTCTGCATCTGCAAGGCACTGCAAAAGGAAGTCTTCGTAATTCTGCTGTACCGGACTTGGTTGAAAGGCCTCACACCATTCACTTGGGTCGGCTGACACTTCTGAACTTTGTTCAGCACAACTGCAGCACTTTGCGAGTGAATGGACAATGAGATAAGTGCACACTTCTTTGCATATTATATTGGTTTTGACATCATAATTGCAGCTATTTTGGCTATTCTTGCGAGGAATGAAAGAGACAGATGTCTTTGATCATGGGATCGTCCCATATAGCAATTTGGAATTGGATTGACTCAGTTTTGGATGATTCTGGTCAAATATTGTTGTGCCATTAAATGAGCTAAAATTTTGCCATGCTTTTCACTTTTTTTATGCTGAGATTTTTTTGAATAACCCTGGGTCCGAACCCACGCCCTGCAGATTCATTGACACCCACACAAATGGGGTAAAACCTTGAGCCTAATTTATCTGGCAGTTTGAATTTTGAATCAGGAGGAACTCTCTAATTGAACTAGAGCCTCCATTCCATCTTTGGAATTGAAATCCATTTTTGGAATCCTTCATGTGAGTGTGTGTGGCTTTTCTTTCTTTATTTATCTTATACTGAGTTGAAGAAAATGAAACAAAATCGGGTCCTACTGCTGCCTGGTCCTAACCTGGTCCTACTCATTTTTAGTCCTACGGTAACCTGGTCCTGCCGTAACCAGGTCCTGCCGTTATCTAGTCCAACCGTAATCTGGTCCAACCGTAAACCAGGTCCTACCATCTGGTCCTAACGTAATCTGGATCTACCGTAACCTGGTCCTGCCGTTACCTGGTCCTACCGTGGACCAACCGAAATCCGGTCCTACCGTAATCTGGACCTACCGTAATCTGGACCTACCGTAACTTGGTCCTACCGTAACTTGGTCCTGTTGATTGGACCGAATGAAATTTGGATCGAATTTTTTCGGGGCGCAAAGAAAAAGTAGGACCAGATTACGATAGGACCAGATTACGGCAGGACCAGGTTACGGTAGGACCAAATAGCAGTAGGACCAGTTCTGTTCCCCCTCAAAATCCATCCAGGGTGTCTCAGGTCACCGATTCGGTTCTCCTCGAGGGTCGGAAATTGACGAAACAAAACAGCATGGACCTTTGGTCCGATTCTTAAAACATGATTTGGCTTGATACTCGACTACAGCCCATTCCACTTGGAGATATGAGCTGAGAATGCTTCACACTCTTCCAATTAAATTCACAGAAAAACTTTAATTTCTATGCCGAGAATGAAGTTTTCGACCGAATTTTCATTGTTGAAGGAATTCTGAATTCACTCTGAGCACTCTTGGGACCATTCTTAGCTCATATCTTCAAGTGGAATGAGGAGTAAGAGTCATTGATGTTTTGTTGATTACTGAGATGGCACACACAGAAGCCAGTGTGAAGACTCCCCAAATATCAGCAAAACAACAATGACTCAAGCCAACAATGACTCAGCCACGTCACGTCTTAAGGATCGGATCATAGGGGTTATAGCTCATCCTAGTAGCAAACATAAATCAAGCAACACATGATTTCAACCTTCCAGAAATCATTCCTGCCATTAATGGAATATGATGGCAGATATACAGGATAACACAGAATTAGTTGCCCATAGGGCCGTATTTTCGTATGTGGGCATCCCTAAATGCAGGCAGATTACCAGTCGTCGATGCTGGATGTTTTCCACTGTGGCATTGATCAAGGAACGTCAGCAAGACATTTCAACGAAGGAACGTGGTTGCATTTCCATTGCCTGTCAAAACATGCAGCGGAGGGCTTGTTGCGGCCTGCAACTCTGTATTAACATTGTCATGGCAACTGGACTCGCCCGGGCATCCAAGCATCATCGGCAGGTATGGTTGGTTGCAAACCGAGCAAGAAAATGACCAATCACGCTGGCTTGGGCTCGTTGCCATGGCGATGCCTGGATCAGCCCCTGACGGCCAATACTGAGCACGCCTCATCTGCTGCGGGTATTTTTCGCTTTTCCGATGTGATTTGACGAGCGAAATGAATGATTCAAGGACGCATCTTAAGCGTTGCACCGTCTGCGTACAGGGATGCTCACATGCGAAAATTCAGCCCTATGGGCATCTAATTCTGTGTTATCCTGTATTTCATAGAATGGAATGATGGAATATTCCATCATTCCATTCGCATAGATCTATGCGAGCGCACAATGACAATGGTTGACGCCCTCAAATTCCGAAATCCCAAAATCTCCAAATCCAAATTGCCCAAAGCAGATTAAAAGAAATTGGAGAATTTGGGAATTTTGGGAATTTTTGGGGTTTGAAATTTAGGTGTCTTGAAGCCACACGAGACATCAGACCCAACAGATGTCCAATTGAAAATGGTACAGAGCTTTGTCATGATAATTAGGCCTTTTAAAGGCCATTGATAGGATTCTGCCTGGAACGAATTATTGACAGAACTTTTTCAAGATGGAGTCTTGCATTTTGTGTTGTGAACTTGATCTCCATTATATGTTCTCCTGCCAAGGTTTTATTCTCAAAATCAGCGAGGTTGATGGAAACGTTGTAGCCAGCTCCGAATATGGCTGTTTCGAAACATCGAGCTGCAACCTGAAGGAGTGAGAAAAAAAGCGGGGAGACTAAAGATCGATGAATCCGGATAAGACCTTTTGGGGCGGTTGAATGGGGCAAAAACATGCCATGAAACAATACAAGGCATTTTTAAAATTGAAAGTTTGAACCTTTTTTCATGCAACAAAAAGTCGGAAGAGAAACTTATCAAAATCTCGCAGAAACGACGATGTGATAGTGATTATAGCAGCCAAAGGTTCCCTAATCCCAAGTTCTTGGTAGGATATCCTACGCGGTTTCGGAACGAAGGTGCCGTTCTTTCTTCAGACGAGGTTCAATGAACCAAAGTTCCTTTTCAATCAATTTTAATGACCACAATACAATGTTTGACGGTTCAATAATTTACAACAAACGATAACACAATCATGACAACACAACAATTATGTTCCAAAATGCAGTTCAACGTTCTTTACAAAAATATCGTGACAGGTCAACTGGACAACTAACAGGTCTGGAAGAATATTCCACTCTCTAAATTGTCCTTGGAAAATAGGAGCTTAAATATGGATTTGTTCTGCATTGAGGTCGTACTAAACAACCGGAATTGGATTTGCGATACCTGTCGGGTACCGTGCAATAAAGCTCGAGTATTTTGTTTCCAAGGATGTCATTATAATGTAGATGGAACAGTGATAAACGGTGGACTTTTCGACGATGTCAAGCTTAGGGAGTCCTATATCTGAAGAAGGGTGGAAAGGAACTAAAATGCTTGCCTTGGAGGTCGGACAGGTCAACAGCAAAACGTTCGCAGTGAATGCTAAAATGGTCGAGCGTGTTCGAAACGACACTTTCGTTCCGAATACGCAATACCATATCTTTGGGATCCGGAAACCTTTAGTTTAAGCAACCACTTTCCACAAATTACTAATCTTTCTTGAATTTACCGACTTTTTGTCCTGTTTGCCGGACAGTGTCACAATTGTTTAGCTTGTTTTTGGGTCTCAAGGTTTGGAGACACAAAAGATGCGAGATATCCGAAGCTAAGTTGGACACAGTCGAGTCGAGGTCGTTTTCATGTCTGCCTCGCTGTTGAACCCATTTCAAACGAACATATGATTTTATGTCACATTTTCAGGGCGGGAATTTATGGCGGAATTTTTAACACGTAATTATAACAGTTCAGGAGAGTTTTGTTCAATTCCTGCATAACTCTTGCGACGATTCCAGATTTAAAATGATAATAAACGGGGTGTAAAGGAGAGTGGGTCCCTTCGAAAAATAAATCGTGTGCATGATGCGAAATTTTCAATGATGTCTGTTGCGGCTTTTGAATTTAGGGATGAATGGAATTGGCAACCCCCTCAGCAAAATAAAAGTGAGCGCGACATCTCAGATTTGACGTTGGTGTTGAATCAAATGAAAGAAGAGTTTCCGAGCCCCTGCGAAAAATAAATAGTATGCAATATCCAAAATTTGCAGCGATGTGTGTTGCAGCTTTTGGAAAAAGGAGCAAAGGAAAGGCTTGGTTGTTAGTCCCTGTTTGATCGAGATCTGCGAGAATCCAAATGTGCACTAATGTGAAATGCATGCTCTTGAATTGCAGCGCACTGCCCACGGGAAGTCTTCAAAGATGGGAGAATTTCAAAGGTCAAATTTAAGGGTCAACCGATTTCACTTGGACTTGATGCACTACTTTTACAAATAACACGGATGTCATATTTTTGCGCCTCTTGCGGCGTGGAGATTGGTGTCAGAAATAAAATTTGCCCCGGAGCAAATGTTTGTCCCTGCCTTGCCATTATCAAAATCGGCGGGGCAGGATCACGAGTTTGCTCCGGAGCAAATTCTATTCCTGACATCATCTCACCGTCGTTGGTGTTATTTGGCATTATAAACGTCCGATTTAGTGAGGGATTCACATATTCGTGAAGTTTTGGCGAGCTGTGTATAAATAGATATAATCTGTAAGGCCCTGAGGGAAAGCGCACAAAAATTACTAAATTCGCAGGGATAAGTGCCATCTGGGTAATTGCCTTTCGAATCTAAGATCTGGCCCATAGACATGCATGGAACAAATCGACCTAAATTTCTGAAACTAAAAATCGATTGAAACAAAAAAATAACTCGGCCCGGATCTTACAATAATGAAACCGTGAAAAAACCTGACTTACACACCTGAATATCCGACAGGGCCGTGGGATTCCCAATTGCAGCCAGTTTCTCCAATTGATCCCATACGGCGTTGATCTTCCTCATCAAAGACAAAGGAACATCGATAGAATTCTTGAGAGACAGTTGGATAGCTTTTTCCCGGAGCGCAGAATGCTCAGACGAGTCAGAAGGCATCTTCAGAGCTTTCTGAAAAATCAGATTAGCAGACTTGAAACCACAATGTCAGTATGAAGACGTGGACATCTTTAACCAGATTAAGTTAGAAAAAATATCGACAGTAGAATTCTAGACAGCAAACGAAAAACACACTGAAAACACAAAGGGACATAATAAAATTCATACCATATACAGGCAGGCTACAGGTTCCTGGAAAACAATATACGGAGCTTATCAAATGTCCTCGAACATAGGCGATATTTTAAAGTACAGTACTGCTTAACAGAGGGGCCATCTAATTTCAATAGGGCTTGGTGAAATTCCACGCCTCACACAAGTGTCATGATGTTTTGCGGCGCATGCTGCCATTCATTCGTGGAAAATGGCGTGGAAGAAACATCTTCCAGCTGCAAAAACGAGACAACGCTTTTGTATAAATTAGCCTGCCCTTCACCGTGCAGTTTCCAGTTTCAGTAAGACTGGTGTACATATACTGGCGGCGAAAAAGATTACCCATACATGTGAAAAATTTCAATTCTTGAGATTTTAGCAAAAACTCCATGCTATAGAAATAAAAGATTCTCTTTCATCACTAATGTCAAAATCTGACACCTCTAGAAAGCTCCGTTGCAATTTGGCGCTATTATTTCTACCAAATGCATAAGAGTAAAAAGAAAGAAAAAAAAAAGGTTTCGGGGCAACAGTCAGATGGGAAAAACACATGTATGAGTAATCTTTTTCCGCCGCCACTATACACGTCTGTCCGAAAATACTGTTAAAACAGCCTAGAGCACCACTGTCCCTAAGGCGCAGACGCGATGCATGACATGAGGCCAATCGGCAATCTTCGGATGGATTTGGGTGATGAACGTTTATCTTTCTGTGCTCGACGCAGATCATCATCATCTCTGGAGCTTTGCCATTTTCGCAAGGGATGAATCCGAAAGTGAAAATGCCCATTTTTTCACGTAGCAAATTCTATGAAAATGGTGCTTCGGGTCGTAAAAATAGAGCGAAAATTCTCTCCAAGCAGTCGGAAAACTTGCAATTTTGCTCCTTTACGTTTTTCCAGAATTCCAAATAATTGCGGGCAGTCTAGCGATAATTCTAAGTATTCAAATCTGCCATTCGAACTTGCGAATCCATACTAATGAGAAATTCACAAATTCTTCGTTCGGCCAATTTTAATTGCAGTAGTGTTTGTCTTACGGGAGAAATCATTCTCCTATGAGGGAAAAATTCCCTTCGCATTTTCAGCCCAGAAATAAAAGTTTAATAATTGCACATTTGAACGGAGTTTATTGCATTCTCAGTGCAAGCTATCGCAACTGGCATATCAGTCAGTTTTGACAGCCGCAACAAACTAACCATGTAGTTATTGAATGCGTCCGTGTCGGCATCAACCAAGGAAACGACGTCCTCCATAACGGCATGAAATGCATTAATTAATGGCCTGATCTCCCTGTCTTTGTCCTCCCATTGCTTCTTGCCGTAGGTCAACTGAGAAACCATTGCTGCCAATGCAGCACCCTGTGAATTATTGGAAAACCTTTACGCATGATTTTCGAAGATAATCAACAACCTGCGCAAAGCTATATGTGGCGGAAAATGTTTGTAGAAACTCCACGGATTTATCAACACCTTTGTGCGAATGAAATCTAATCACTTTTTAAGCGAATGGCTTTCAATACTTGAATAAGGAACCTCGTGCTGAATCCAGGTAACAATTCGAAGGACTGGTGATGACAAAACTCTCAGCACTATCTTTATAGTCTGGTGCACATAGAAATCCTTTTTATGTAAAGATCCAGCGCTTAAGCAGAAGGTCCTAGTGGGCGACTTTCGTGTTTTTACGCTCTCCAGGATCCTAGCACTTTCTAAGGTAGAGTGCTCTTTGAAAAATCCTGCAGGTTGGCTGGAACTTAAGGATCTTGAGTTTCAAGACTTCAGGTCTGGTCTGGCGCAATGGCGCTTGTAAAGTTGTAAACATTCTTGACAAGGACATTAATTTTCCTGTTTTATGGTCTGATGCTTACCTGGTCCTTGGAATGACAGAGTTTATAAAAGGTATCGCGTGGCTATAAAGATCTTAGTGTAGAAAGGATATGAGACGAACTCGGCGGATGTTGTTCTTTCCTGTACATGACTATGTTCTTCTAATCTGTACTGATTGATCTTATTGTTCGAAACTGTACTGACTACATTGTTTTGCACTGCACTGATAATATTATTCTTTCCTTCACTAAATTGCTTTTTAACCGCATCAGAACAGCCAATCTTTGTTAGCGCAACAAAATCCCCCGCATCAGAATGGACAAATTTTTCGCATCAGACTTTTTCAGATCGTCTGTCCAAAACAGATTGTCACTTGCAACAATGTGCAAAGGAGAACAATGGAGCATTTACCATTGCCTTTCTTAATCTGCTATGGAAAGACGATCTGAAAAAGTCTGATGCAAAAAATCTGTCCATTTCTGACGCGGGATTTTGTCGCACAAAAAAGTATGGGCGTTCTGATGAGGCTTTTGAAAACGTACCATTGCCCCGACCAGTGCTGAGACCGATCCACCACCTGGAGCAGGTGTCCTGGCTGCGATCGTCTTCACGAACTGCAGTACCGGCATCATTTGTAATGTTTTTCCAACGTTCCCTAGACGATATTCGATTATTTGTTCTCTGTTGGTGGAGAAAATGATTGCACACTTAATTGGCTTAGATAATCAGGACTCTAAAATGTTCATTTCTGCATTGTTCTGAGATCTACTTGAAAGCCATCGTTTGGTTAACAAAAATGAGATTCATTGCGTGATGCAAAACATTGTTTGATAATGGACGAAATGATTGTGTGAAACGTTATGGTGAATCACAAATAAAAAGAGGATTTGACGAAACGAACTTTGCAGTTTTCGACCTAAACACAATCTTTTCTCCCTGGGTATACTAACCTTGTTCTTGCGCGTTACCAGCAAGTGCAGAGACCAAATAGACATTTTGTGTAAAACATTCTACGTAAAAATGGCACACCACTGCCGTTTCTATGAGAGAAAAATTGAATGGGAGCATATCTTTTTCTTGAAGTGAAATTGTTCCATTTGTCAGCAAGGGGCAAGGTAATTGAATTTGCGAAATATGGATTGAAATGAATTGATTCATTTTTTATTTCTGGAGTGAACTTCTTGCCAATTATTAGAAATTTAAAATAACTGAAAGTCTACAACGCTGAGAGGAAGATCAAAAGCAGACTTGCAAACATATCTTTATTATGAATTTGATTCCACTCGGCTACTGCTCTTGCCATTTTTAGGAATATTTCCCGACAACTCTTTTGATGATCAAGACGGGAATAAAAATCTGACTGCTTCACATGGCACAGGGCTCAAAGTCACAGCGCCTCACCCTGTAAGGCAATCAATCTTGCCTTCTGGCCACTTTTCTTCAAGAGGCCAGGGATTTTCATCAGGGGGCGATCATCATTTCTCAGACACTGCTTGTGCGCCTGTGGTCTGTCATTACCAACGGACCAGCATTCGAGTATTGTTGAGCAGACTCCAAAATTGGGCAATCTGTTGACATGAAAGGATCACAGGCCAGATGGATGGATGCTGAAACTTTCGAAAAACCGGAAGGGTGTGTAGATCGTTCCTTCGCCGCATCCATTGGCGCATATTAGGGGGCGGGGGGGCGGCCGCCTCCCCAAACACAACCACCAGTGTGTAGATAAAATTATTATTATTATTATTATTATTATTATTTCATAAATATCAACAATCAAGTTGAACGTCAAGCAGTAAACACCAACAAAACACAATATAAAAAAAAAAAAAAAACAACACACCGTAAGTATGGTAAGTATGGCCAAACAGGCAAATAGGGAGTCAATGAGGCCGGACTGCACTCACAATTTTTTATCGATCCAGATTTAGTTGATGGGAGGCAATGATTGGAGGAAGGATGACGAAGGCAAAAGGGCATTCCATTCCCTGACTGTGCGAAAGAAAAAGCTGTTGAAATGCTTATTGAATTTGACAATTGGCCGTTCAATATGGTATCCGTGGTCAGTTCGACGAGGAACAGGCCTCACTCTAAATGAAGGAGGTAATTTAGTGCACACCCCACCTTGCAATATAGTTTGTAAAAATTTCAATCGGCGACACCTACGCCTCTCAGATAGCGTGCTAAGCTCCCAGTGTTTGAGCATTGCCGAAACAGACGAGGTTCTTCTGTAGTCAGCACAAATAAAGCGCAGGGCTGAGCGCTGCAGACGCTCGAGAGCATTAGAATGAGACACAAGAAAGGGATCCCAGACCTCACAGGCATACTCAAGGATAGGTAAAACCAAGGACATGTAGGCTTTCAGCTTAGCCCTAGGTGAGGCAGAATTGATATTTCGGATTAGAATGCCGAGAACTTTTCTGGCCTTTAATGGTATAATTAATGTGTGCATCCCATGATAAATCGGAAGAAAGATAAACTCCCAAATACTTGAATTCAGTAACCTTGACTATGGGATTTCCACCGAGATTGTAGCGAGTTGAAGGTGAAAACTTTGAGTATCTCTTGAATGCCATCCAGTTGCACTTTGAAACATTGATGACTAAACCCCAAATTTTGGCCCAGGAACTGATTGCGTCAAGATTATCCTGCAGAAATGTACCAAAGGGCGGCCCATACAAAACTAAATCATCCGCAAAAAGCCTTGCATTGCATGTGAGCAAGGATGGAAGGTCATTAATATAAATGATGAAGAGAAGTGGACCCAAGACACTACCCTGGGGGACTCCGCAGGTGACAGGTCGCCTAGCAGAGTTCTGGCCCTCGATAGAGACCTGGAAAACCCTTCCAGACAAGAAACACTCAATTAGGGCAACAAGTGGTGCAGGGAATTCAAGCAGATTTAGTTTGTGAAGGAGTAAATTATGAGGGATCAAATCAAATGCTTTTTAAAATCAACAAAAATTGCATGCAGTTCTTCCTTTGCTTCAAATGCACATCCAATATCATAAGTAAATTCAATAAGTTGGGTAACACAAGAATGCTTTTTCCTGAAACCATGTTGACTGGGGTGTAATATCTGATTAAGTTCAACGAAAGTCATCAGGTGTGAATAGAGGATTTTCTCGAAAATTTTACTGCTAACTGAGAGAAGTGAAATTGGGCGATACAGTTCAGGATTTTCAGAAGGACCTTTCTTTGGGATGGGAATCACTTTAGAAACTTTCCATTCATCCGGCAATGAAAGAAGAACATAAATCCTCTTGATAATAATTTCAAAGAAAAATGACAACTCAAAGGAAAGGATTTTGAGAAATCTCGCTGGGATAAAATCAGGACCCGTGGCTTTTTTGCCCAATAGCTTTGATAATAAATGCTGAATTCCGACGCGGGAAATTGGAGTGGATGCTGGGTGTAAACGGGGAGTGTTCGGGATGACTGCAAGGGGTAATGAATGCAAATTTCTCTGAATAGGTACATTTATTGCAGAATTTTGAAACGTTTGCGCTAAAAGATCGGCTTTCTCAGTGGGTGTGTGCGCAAGAGAGCCGTCAGAACTCTGCAGCGATGGCATTCCCCTTGAAGAACGAAGATTTTTAATGAAGCGCCAAAAGTCTTTCGAATGGGATTTTGAGATTGCCCGTTCAATATATGTACTAAAATTGTGGTGGGCACAATCACGAAGTTCAAAACGAATGGCCGCAAGCCGGTTTACCAGTCGGGGAGTACTTTTTGTGCGAATACTCTTGATGAGCCTGTTCTTTTTCCCTAAAAATGCCTTCGATCGAAATGGGGGTTAAAAATGAAACATTAAAAATTTGATTTTTTCGATTTTTTCATCGCTGGGTCAACGCTAACTCCTAGTTTCCTGGCAAATTTTTACCGCAGGAGTAAATGGTTCAGCATGCATGCTCACTAGTGGCTGTTGCAATACAGGAGCCCAGGTACGGCAGGACATGCCCCTCCGGCTGAGGCCTCCTTGGCAGCCAAAAAGTGACCAAAACTGCGGCAAAAATACATGCCAAAACTGCAAAATTTCTTGCGCCTCTTGGGGGACTTCGTCCCCCAGACCCCCTACCAGGGGCTCTGCCCCTTGGAACCCCGCTGGGGCACTGCCCCAGACCCCGGATACTGGGGGCTCCGCCTCCAGACCCCCCTGCGATCCCAGCCTTTGTGACTGCCGACCGCCCCCCCATCTGGTCATGTTAGATACGCCACTGGCCGCATTCATTGCCGTGCAATTCCGAGACACAGTTGTGCCTTACTTCAGCAAATGAAGGGGCGCGTCTTCCAAGACACTCCTGTGCCTTCATTCAATAACGGTTTGGGCGTGTATTCAATAAAAAAATTATATTCCAAAGGCAAACATACATCCAGGGCAAAGACACAGTAATCAACATTTTTTTGACCGAAGGCGCAACTGTTTTGGTGCGTGTTTCTTACCATTCAAGAGCTTCGTGACAAAATAAATTTTATTCCAGTATTGACTTGCCTTGCTGCACACCTTCAATGACAAATTGCGCCAGCATGCACTTCATAAAAGCAAAAACGCAGTTTGCCTTTGTTCTGCTAACCACTATAGTCAATTAATTTAAACAACCTCTGCGTACTTGGGATCAAAGTGGTGTAACGAGGACAATCCAAGTCTCTCGACAACCAATCTGACTTTGTGGTCCTCTTCAACAATCATCAACCCTTCCTTCTGGATGTAGTGGTCCGCGGCCTGAAGCATCACATCGAGCGGGATAAGTCCAACAATCTCGGAGCCTGACAGACCCACTTTTAGCAGGGCGGCTCGTTTCTTTGCCTTGAAATAATGCGATAAATTGAGTGCAAGAGTTTGTGAGATCAAATGTTAAAAAAAAACTTGAGAGATTTGGCGATAATGATATCAATAGGGTGTATTCTCATATGTTTTCGTAAAACGTGTGTATGTACTCATTATACGGAGCCATTCTGAATACCCTGGCCATAGGCGAGTTTTTCAGACTTTTGAAAGCACGGCGCAATGTAATTCCCCATTTCGCATGCGCCGCAAAACACATTACATTAAGGAATGCTTTTAACAGCGCTTACTAGATGGGAAATAACATCGCCCCGTGCTTCAAAAGTCTGACAAAAATCTCCTATGGCCCGGGTATTTTGAATGTCTGAGTACGTATATTGATGGAATCAATCCTCGAAAAATTGAATTGAATTGTGTTTCTATTCCAGGGGGTTTCCCCCTATTCAAAGAAACAAGAAATTCACAAAACAGACGAAAGATCATTGATTAAAATAAAATTACAGCGACATAAATACCAAAGGCAAGAAAGGTTTGCTATAGGGATACACCTGCTGAAGTTCGTGAGAGGAACATATGTTAAATAAAGTCTCTGCAGAATAGGAAACCACATTGAAAAAACAGCACTTATGGCCGGAGTGTGCCGAAACCAAGGAAGGCAAAACATTTTTTCTCCAGAGGGCAACACTCAATGGTTGGATTATGACACCGACGGGAAGATAGTTCCAGTCAGAGATTGCCTGGAAAATAATCCAAAAGTTTCCTCCAAGATCTTTTTTAGATAGCTATTGGGCTCACTTTGAAAACATGGCCATGACAGCAAGTTTATTGAAACACAGAAGGCCACCCCAACATACGGAGTTTTTATTACTCGAAAAAACATGAAGGTTGAATGATAACGAGGGCCCTTGATGCAGATTGATACAGATGCCCTCAGGGTTACTCAGAGCTCTCAAGCGAGGCTTGACTGAATCTTTTTCCATTTTTTGTCAGTGCAAAATTGTGAGAGAATTCTCGATTAAGAACCTTCATAATGTTGTGAGAATTTCTCTAATATGGTCTCAGACAATTGCGAAATAAATGAACATTGTTCCAGAAAATACAGAATTTCCAAATAAGAATGAATCTTCAACACGAACGCTGTATTTTGCAGCTGCGTTTTTGTTTCCGTCACCAATAGCGTGATGAGCAGTTGTTTCAGTTGTTTAAAATACGTCTGTTCATCACGCCATGAAAGGCCAGCATATGCTGGCAAATTTTCTTTTTTGGGACGCACCATCACTCAGTGGAACTCACTTCCCAGGGATGTGTTTGCAAACCCGCTAAACTTGGCCACTTTTCAATCTCGACTGGAATCTTTGCGAGAGTTATAGAATTTCCGTTCTCTTTGTTATTCATGCCCTTTTCCATTTTTTTAACTTTTGCCTGAAATTGCATTGCCTGTAATAATTGCATAAATGTTATTGTCGTATCTTTGATAGGAGGTAACTCCGAAAAATATAATTGAAATTGAAATTGAATTGAAAAAAATGCTGGATGCGTTTAGCAAAAATGCAACTCAATACATAATAGGTATCACTTTTATTGGGACACCCTGCCCATCGTTTTGAAACAGACAAGTGTGCTGGATCTTGTGCATTCTCGACCCAATAGTTGCTTAAAACTGCACAAATTCTCCTCATGGTCGCCTTGCACGCGTCTGAATGTCTCTGGACAATGATCAGATATCTTCCGAAGCTTGTGATCCACAAGGGGCCCATGACACCCCCAAAATGTGATCCACAAGGGCCCATGACACCCCCAAAATTCTAGCTACTCGTACCTCTTCGAATGCAACATGAACCGGTGTAAGATCTGTGTCAGTGAGATTCAGTGATATCTGAGCGATATTTGCCTCGTCCAACCACCATCCCATCCCTTGAACAGATTTCAGACTTCCAGGCTGCGATGGACCTCTGCCCTGTTCACGAATGTCCAAGGCTACTCTGAAACAGAAGGGATAATTGCAGTCCAGTTCATTTTGCCAATTTCGATTTCATCTTCATCTTTTGCTTTGGGCTCATAAATTGAATTAAGTTTTTAGACAAGCTTGTCGCGACTTGAGGAGTTCATGTTATTGCCTTGCTCAGTTAGTGAGCTTTAGGCTTCCAGACCTTGCCCTCCGAGGGTGTGAATTGTGTTGTGTTCGGTTCTCTGCGCATTCAACAACCGTACGCAACGACTACTCGTATATCGTTTTGTCTAACGTAGACTGAAACCTCGACAGGTGATCAATCATATTCCATTTGAATCAGGTTGCACGAATTCAACAGCCGAAATCCGACATGTCACCATTGGAGAATCCTGCAGGATTCTCCAGATCTACCATTATACTTCTTATTCACACAAAGCTCGTAACTATATGCAATGATCATGACCAAGTTTTGCATAGTTAAGCCAAAATATCATCTTGAGCGAGAAATTCAAGGACGCAGCGGTCGAAATGCATTGAGGCCAATATCTCGCCCGAAGGCGCTTTCAAATTCACCGGCCTCAGTTGTGTTTCTGACAACGGATTTTTTACACGTAAAAGTTTTTGCCTGTGATATTTTTTTTATCCGTACTTTTAATGTTATAAACTAGAGGGACACAAAGGATAATATCATGCGGACTCCTTTCAACATTCACTTATTCACTGAACATATGGACGCAGATGTTGAGTGCATCAGAGTACGAAAAATTTCTGCCAAATGTGGGGGATATAGCTCCAGATATGTTAAGACCTTTCTACGAAATATGTTTGAAGCACCATGAACGCTTCACTGGAACATCTGCAAATCAAACAACTGTTAACAATGCACATTCGTCTTCACACTTTAATTGTTCATGCAAAAAATCACCAGGAATTCAATTGATTCCCAATAAACATTGCGATGATGAAAACGCAGACCCGCACTTTCGGCCATCTGAAATCGAAATCAATCCAACAGCCACTGCGATAACAGCATGAAGCAGGAAGGAGATTCCTCTTGGAAGAAGCTCTATGTGAATCATGATAGAGGTCTTCAACGACAATTCGGTCCAGCAACCGAAAAAGACGGGGGAAGCTTTTTAAAAGAAGCTTTGTGCATTCAAGAAGTCTAAATAAATCAGCTGAACCCATATCAAATATGCAATCATAAAATTTTCGATATTTCGAGCCCTTCCACGTAATCTGACAGAAATCACCTCATTGCGGTGGCAATGACAAAATAACCTGTGCTCAATTGCACAACCAGGAAAAGTTAAAATAACACAATGTAATACAACAACTTATTCCAAATGAACATTTTTGTTTAGTGATATAGGTAAAATAGCATAGAAAACTTATTTAACCTGTGGGCTTGCTCCTTTGTGCCGAGAACATTGATGTTGTAGGCGATCAGGAACTTCCGCACTCCGACCATTGTGGCTCCCCAGCTTGGAACAAATTTGGCTTCACCAAAATCAGGCTTCCACTCCTGCCGTTGTAGCTGTTTTGTAAAATTAATAATCGTTTCGGGAAGTGAGGAATTATGACATTTCGAACACAGTCCGTTTCGTTTTTAGTGGATTTTTCACCGCCATACAATTTCGCAATCACAATTTCAGTAGATTTTTCCGCAACTACCTAAACCTCACAATTAGTGGATTTCACATGAGAACCAATCGATCAATTATTGCGGATTTTTCAGCAGACATATTTTTTAGCAGACAAATCAGTGGATTTCTCATCAGCAGCCAAATTCCACTTTTTATCAACTTTTCTTAACCTCAGCAAAATGGCTCGATTGGGCAGAGTGGATTTTAATGATCAGCATCCAAATTGCACACCAGTGGATTTTTCATCTGCAGTTAAATTGCACGATCAGTGGGTTTTTCTGCAATGCCCAACTTGATTGCATATATGCTGGCCGATTTTTCATCGCACGATCAGTGGATTTTTCAGCAATAGGTGGGTACCTATCTTCATTGCACAATAGCGGATTTTTATGACCAGTTTTATTGCACAGCATTGAAATTCGTCCGCAAATCAATGGAAGGGAGAAAGTACGTATGTACAGTCAACCTTGACCCAGACTCTTCGTTGGTATACATTCGCATCGGAGCTTCCATTGCATTACCTTGAGAAGAGTGCATGATTGACATTTTAAACTCATCTATAGACGACGAAATACGTGTAGAGTTCCGCCAAACCAAGATTGAAATTTTACAAATTATAAATTGCATCAAGTTTCCTCTTATTCGGGCGAAATTCAGGCGGGGTGCAGGGCCAACCTAATGTCATGTGAGAAAGCTCACATGACATTAGGTTGGCCCTGCACCCCGCCTGAATTTCCCCCGAATAAGAGGAAACTTGATGCAATTTATAATTTGTAAAATTTCAATCTTGGTTTGGCGGAACTATACAATTAGTCAATTCCATAATTGTTAAATATACAAATGCAGAGTGGATATTTTAAAAGTATCACATTTATCGGTTTTCAGTCAGCCAACATCAAAATTCTCGTTTTCACCGACAGTACCTTTTCACACAAATTCGACAACAGAGTTCGACCGTGTAAATGCTACTTAGTGAGTCATAATCTCGCGCAACATGCTTGAACTCCAAACTTGCATCCACAAGAAATATTCTGCGTTTTCAAGTGGGCCCATATCACCGAAACACGTGTTCGGTTTTCGGAAAAGTTTTCTACAATGAATGTTGTTCAATTTGACCGGCCAATAATAGCGTGTCCACACATTCGCGATTTTGTCGCGTTGTCGCGTCGTCGCGCGCGGAAAAGTTGTCCGGTGCAACGACATCGCCTTGTGTGTTGCATACCATGCATGGTGATTCGTTCCTCACAAATGGCAATCTCGTTGCACTGGACAACGTTTTCACGAGCGACGACGCGACAACGCGACAAAATCGCGAATGTGTGGACCCGCTATAATGCTGCATTATTTTATCCGCTCCAATCATAGCACGCGCGAAGCCAGCGACAAGTTTGAAGTGAATTGCCGCAATGAACACGTGCATGCAGGTGAGGATGCAGACCAAAAATCGAAGCGTCCAATACCTGAGTGAGCCGAAGTAAATCGAGGTTCGAGCAGAGTACAGGGTGTTACGATAAACCATTCTCAGTTCAAAGAATGAATGACAAGCTCGTTTTGCCCGAATTAGCCCATTTTACTTCAAAAACACGACTCCCTGGTTCAAATAATCATAATGAATGGGCAGAATTCAACAAACTTTCTGCCTGTTGCCGAAAAGATTCTTATTGTCAACGGCGTTGCATGGTCGCGGTGTTGAAGTTGCGCCAACGTGATTCAGATGCCATAACACAGGGCAGGCCGCAGGGTGCAAGGCCAAACAAAGGCTTGCAAAAAAACTGCACAAAAGTCAGCAATCTGAGCCACGCCATTTGTAAACAAATGTGTAAAAATTCAATAGGCCTAAGTTGAAATTGGTTAAACTTTACAATCGGCAACTACCGCCGCATCTTGAGTCGCAGCATCGTCAACCGCCGCACGTCAATCCGCCCTATCTCCAGCCACCGCATCCGCTCATCTCGTGTCGTGTTTTCTGCCATTATTGCGCAGTCGTTCAAAGAAGAAAAAAAATTCGCTCAAAAACCCAGTGAGTACCAGAAAGAAAGCAAGAATTACCCGTGATTCGAAAATTAAACCACCAAAAAGTTGAGAATCCCTACTTCGTCACTTTAAGATGCGGTGGATGTGGCAGCTCGAAATGCAGCCGATGTGGCAGATGCTGCAGCAATGGAGTGGCGACGGCTTGACATGCAGCGGTTGAAAATGCGGCGATAAATGCCAATGGTAAAGTTCAACTTTGAATTTATGCTTTTGTTTTTATGGTTTTTTGCGCAAATGATTTCCGTGACACCATGTTTAATTGATTAATTAATCTGCAGAGGTGATCCGTCATCCATTCTGGAAGTGGAATTTTTTATTTTCATTCCATGCTCATTTTCTCCCCAAATAAAAAGCTGATGATATTCTTTGAGTTGGTCATGAAGCTGACAAAATATGCAGGTGTTCTAAGGCTTGTTTACACGTGAGCAATTTCGCTCGTCCATTCGTGCTGTGGCAGCAAAAAAGCAACTCGTGGCCAAAATACTGCACCGCAAAGCCGAAAACCAGTGATACTTTTAAAAAAACCACCTTGTATGCAAATATTAAATACACAATGTCGTCAATTCCAAAATTGGATGCTACCCCCAAGGCCCAAACAATGGAAGAGCTCCAATGTGAATCGCAGAAATAATCAAACTTTCGGCATAAATCTTATTCCTTTACCAAATGATTCTTTATAACTCTAACCAGTTGCTTACCCTTTCTGCTGAGCCTTCGTATTTGCTAAGCCTTCGTACGTACGTACTTGCTTACCTTTTCTGCTAAGCCTTCGTATTCACCAGCTCTGATCTGAGGGACAGTTCGTCTGTAATCCTTCTCCGCTGCAAATCCATAGAGGTAGGCTGGAATACCTAGCTCCCTTGCCAGCAAATCACCAAGTTTTCTAGCGCATTTGATGCAGTCGTCCACACTGGCGTTCCTAACAGGGACGAAGGGGCAGACGTCCATTGCTCCCAGCCTCGGATGCTCCCCTGCATATAGAAATGAAAATTCCCCATCAATTCAGTACCCCGAAAAAGAAATGGCACATCCTATATCCAATGGATTTCTTGTGCAATTTGAGACCGATGATTCTGGTTCGGTAAATAAGCGGAGTACCGATCGTAGAACCACCAAAATCGAAAATTAACAATCTTAAATTCTGAAAAGAAACCCAATACCACGTCAGTAGTTTCCGCAGTGCAGTTTCAACATGGTTTGCACATGAATTGGAAAATCATTTCAAAAAGCAAATGTTAAAACAAGATCATTTCACAAGCTCTAAGTAGCATATACAAAAACTTCCAAGGTCCATACGTATATGTCCACAGAACACAACAGGTTTGGATTTAACGGAACTTATCAAAATTCCTCGAACATAGATAAAGGTGATATTTTCAAGTACTGGTTAACACAGGGGCCATCTAATTTCAACAGGCATTGGTGCAACTGCACGCCTCACACGAGTGTCATGATGTTTTGTGGCGCATTCTGCCATTGATTCTAAATGGCGCCTGAGTTTATAATTTTGATTGATTGAATTTGTATATTTTAGGAGTCACCTCCTTTCAATATTTACAACACAAAGATGGTCAATTATGCAGCAAATAAACAATTACAAAATGGAAGAACACATTTGCGACCAGGATAATGCATACGAACGTATACAAATACGTCGCAACAAGGCTATCGACAGAAACAAAGATAGAAGGCATTAGCGAACATGGGCTTGATGCTTCAGCCGTTACCCATCGACGGACCTCTCAGTGGAGTGGCAATAATTTCCTGGGATTGTTCACTTCAATTGGTACGGAGCCGACCCTGCAGGAGCGGTATACTCAAAGGCTGTTCAAAAACTCGCCCTGGCAGGGAGTTCCACTCCGGGATCGCTCTACCCAAAAATGAGTACATTCCGATGTCTCTCCTAAAGGTCTGAGATCGAAGTTTGTAGTCGTGATCCCTATGTGAGTAGAAGGTCGGCAGGTCCAAGGACTTAAGAAAAGCGCCCCAACCCCCAATGTTTCCAAGGACCAGGAACAGGCACGTAAGTCGTGCCACTCGCCTTCTCGATTGTAGCGATTCCCAGCCCAGTGAGACTAACATGCTGGCTACACTACCATGGCGTCTGTAATCGCCAACGACAAAGCGAGCTGCCCTGCGCTGAACTTTTTCAAGTGCAGAAATCTGGCATTCACGCCATGGGTCCCATGCTGGAACGGCATATTCCAAAGTACAAGACTGAAATAGGCTAATTCTCTTATCTTTGGGGGACACTTTCTGTAATTACGTTTTACAAAATATAGTGCCCTATTTTCCTTGCAAGTAACCATGCTTATATGGCTGGACCAGTCAAGCTTATTT
>JASGXE010005768.1:0-22587 GCA_030068105.1 Sinentomon sp. SZTP_YWyxl | reverse complement strand
CCAGGATCACTTCTCAAGTGCCAGATACTTTAAAAGCCAGGTACAGTGGCGAGTAAATTACTCGTGCCATAAGTACATGCCGGTTTTTCGATCTTTCAAAGAAAACTGGGAGAGTTGTGCTGATTTCAGAATCAAGAATTCAGATTTTGTTGCACGAAAATATGCATCAAATCATTGCAGCAATGCCAATTTTGATGGGATTGAGATTTTCCCGAAAATTCAAGAGAGAAAAGCCACCATATGTGGTACAATTAATTTTCTCGCCGCTGTACATACTGCCAGGATATAACAACCATGCAAAAACAGACTCACACACAACACCTAACAATTCAATTCAAAATTCATCAGCAGAGGAGAGATCAATTTCAGGAGTGGGTCAAAGGTCACGGGGCAAAGTGTGGAATACATGATGCATGACAATCGAAACTTTCCCACAGCCACACCATTTCTCTCATCGAATCTCCTTTTTCCGGTGGTTATGTCAAGTCCAGGGTTGCGAAAAGTCGGCCAGGACTGATAATAGAACCAGGAGAAATGTGGCTCGAGAAAAAATAGTCCTTCGGGATCCTCAAAGACCGTGGTCAAAACGTCTTGCACCATGACCCAAAACGAGCATTCGCAATCCTTAGTCATGCAAAAGTTAGCAGTATGGTTGATCAATTTTTTTTGAAATCAGAGCTTCTTTCCCATCTGTCCTATGCACACTTCATCAGTTGCCAGATGAGAGGGAGCCCGATGGTGGTGGCAAGAGGAGTGCACAATACCTGGGACTGGATAATCCACAAAAAAGAACAGATAATCCCTCTGTCAGAAAATAACTGTGGGGCGGACTTTGTTAGAGATCATGGTGTTTGGTCCTGGCTTAGCTCGAACCCCTCATTTCCAATGTTGATTAGTTTTTGATGCTGGTTTTTCCATGGAATGATGCTTACGGGTAAATGCCATTAATTGACCTTGCTGTGATTGGTCATAAAAAGCTGTTCGGTGTGGGTATAATAAAAAATTAAGAAGGGCTACCTGTGGGTAGAGGTAGGCTTCACATGGGTGATTTCAGGTGCTGCAAAGTCACCCCATACGTTTCTTGCAGAATATTTAATACAATTTGAAAAGTGTTGATTTTCATCTCATTTAAACCCGCTCACCTCGCAATAATTCTGAGATCCAAGAAAATGGTGAAGATTGTTGAGCTCCCTGCGTGCCGCAATTATTCCATCGCCAATCGAGACGGCGCCGTCTCGGCCGTCGACAGAGATGACTGCCTTTTCTCCACTTGCTGTCTTCGCCGATGACACCATCTTTTGGCCTTTAGTTTCCTTTTCCGATGCAGCGTTACACCAGGATGCATACAATCTGGTTTCATCAACAACATGGATCTAAGAAACCAAACATAAAATTTATCACACAAGAACTGCATTTTTGTCTTTCAAAAATACTGATTTTTGCTTGGGCTGAAATGCAAATTTGGCCATGAAAATGTTTGGTACATTGCTAATATACAGGGTGTCATGAAAACATTTTGCCAAAATTCGTGGATATGTTCCTGATAGCAAAACAAATCGAAATTAACCAGTAAAAATTTTTTCTCCGGAGCCCCATTTCCATGTTGTAGCCACCCAAAGTGCCCCAAAATGGGCCCATTTGGGGTATTCATGGGGGAGGTAAGATTTCATCGTAGAACCGTCAAATTTTCAGGACAACATATTCGGTTCAAGCAAAACATGGAATGTTCAGTGGCAAACTACCCTCCGACCTCTCACTTCCGCACAATGTCTCCCAAAAAAGCCTAATTTGTGGTGGTCTTGTTTCAACTGAGATATTAAGAGAGTGGGTGGCCGCACAAAAGCCATTTTTCGAAGTCAGATACTATATTAGTGTTCAATGTGCCACTGCAACAACAAGCTCAATATCCAAAAAAAAGAAGAGACAGAAAAGCATACGTGATGTGGAACAAGTTCGTCGTAACCTCTGTTGCTCCCGACAGCACAGGACGACATGCAGACGATGGCAGCGGTAGGCAGGATGTCGACCACTGATCGTTTAACAATCGGACTTGGATTGTCGTGGGTTTGATCGAGAAACATTGCATGGGCAACAGACGGCACAAGTGGACGGATGCACGGCTGAGAGAATGCCCCCACAGGGTCACCACCAAAACGATACACCAGACGACCTTGCTCGTGGCTGTCCCAGGCCGCTAAGGCCTCTATTATTGTAATGATAAGGAAAAATTGATAGAAACAAAATAGTTGGGGCAAATCTGACAGTGAGGTGAATCCTCACGCACAGGCCCACCGAGAGAATTAATCCTCACGCACAGGCCCACCGAGAGAATTTGTGGGGCCCGGGGTGAAAATTTTACGGGGCCCTCTTGCACAAAAGCAAATATCGTGCAGTGCAGCAAGAGCAAGAAACTGCAAAACACAGTAGTTCAAACGAAGGAAGACGTGGCTGTAAAAGATAGCGGTGAACTGTCAAATGGATAAATCCCCCCCCCCCAATTGGTTCTTTTCCAATTTGTCTTCCCCCATCTGTTCCATTGTCACCGTCCCTCCCTCCACTCAAGCGGAAATACATATTGTCTACTTTTTGAGGCCCAAACCACCCGACTATCATCAGATCTGAGGATGTCCAGGAAACCATGAGCATTTCACAATCAAATGCGTGCTCAATGCGCAAACAGAGAGATGCTGTCAGCACCAGCTGAAGATAGAAAAGGGCAAAAGTAAAGCGGGGCCCAACAAATCGCAGGGCCTGGGGAAAAATAGCCTGCCTCATCCCTCTCTCTCTCGTCAGGCCTGGACCCACAAATCTGGGTCCAAATAATCGTCGCTGAAGTCGAAACAGTAAATACCGTGGTTTACCATCATGGTCGACATTGATCTCCATTGAAATTGCTAGTTGCTGAACAACGTTACCGGGATGTCACCTGCTGACAACGATGGTTGGGTGACGATGCGGAAGTGACGTCCAGTAAAACATTTCGCAACAGCTACGCAGAGACCAACGTCAACTGCAATGGTGAACCACATTCTGGTTAAACCATCTCCAGTTTCAGAGGAATCACCGGGTTGCAGTGATTTCTGGATTCCCGTCGGGATGACAAGTCCGAAACAGTGCAATCAGTGAGACACAAGGGGGTTGCATTACTCAGTGATCCCCACAATTTTGGAAAACCATTTTCAAGGGTCTTTTTCCAGGTTTGCCGAAGGCTTTTCAAGGCTTTCTTTTTTTCGGGGGGTTGGGGTCAGAAAAATGAAAGTGTGTGGTTTTTGAACTTTCAACTTTGTGCTTTTTTATGTCACCAAATAGACCGTTTCATGCTGATTCCAATGATTGGCATAACAGTGGCTTTATTGGTTGAGGAGATATTGTGATTCCCGTGTGACTTTTTTCACGCGACAGCACATTTTTAATTTTCTTTGAAAAATCCACAAAATTGAAGGCGCATTTTTACCACTTTCACTTTTTTGACATTTTTCGAACTTTCGATTGCATTTTCTCAGCAGTCCTTCATGCTAGAAAGGTAAAAATTGGCACCCTTACTGGAAAAATCCTGCTCTTTTGGCTGACAGAGCCAAAATTGTCGATTTTTTACCCCTTCGTCAAGTTTTGAGTGATTTTTACGCTGATGCCGAAAATGACTGAAATGCATTCATTTTTTCATGGATTTTGGACTAAATCTAAAAACGGGTCTGTGAGCCAAAAACGGACTAATTTCTGCATACTTTGGTTCAAAGTCAGCAAAAAGATCTTTACCGGGTCTCCAGAAGTCTAGCCCAAAAGTTGAGTCAACTTTTTTGACCTAGAAAGTTGAAATTTTGTACAGAGGTACCCATTGATTATTTAGTACTAGGTATATTTAGTATTAATTAATCAATTTTAGTATTAATTAATTATTTAGTACGAAGGCTGATCAAGAAAGACTGAGACTGGTGTTGTTGCTGGGCTCCCACAAGCTTTTCTTCAGCCATCCCATTTTGTAGGCTGAAGTATCAACTCTTTTACTACGTTTGCGCAAAAATTTGTTAATTTCCGACACCTATCCTCTTTTTTATGACGTTTGTTCTTGAGGGTGGTTGTTTTTCACCTCCAGCTTCAGACATGATTTTGCAGGATGAACAGCATGTTGCGTTTGAAGTTGTTTTGCCATTTGAAGAAAACAGCATCGGAAAAACATTGCATCTTCTCCTGGAAGAATACAGGGATGAAGCTTAGACTAATTCCACTGTGTTTTGATGGACATTGAGACAGTGGGGAAACTGTCCGAGAGACAGGGTGGCCGGATGGTGTGGCAAAAACAACGACCACCGAAGTCGACATTAATACTGCTGCAGTCCTTGTGCACAAGGATCAGGAGTTACCATAGGAAAATTGGTTCAACATTTAAACATGAGTATTGGTGGCACCCATGAAATTTTGAGCCATTAACTGCACCCAGCCCCACCCAAACCATTGGATTCGTCATCATGACAATGCCCGCATGCGTGTCGCGATTTTTTTGTCCAATGGTTTTAACCAAAAGGGAATCGAGCGCATACCTCATCCATCCCACAATCCACCTGTGACTTCTTTCTCTTCCCCACAATGAAAAATGACCTAAGGTTATGAAAGTTTTCAAAGTTGTAAGTCGTATATTGAAGTGTTTCAAGGCTTTGGAGGCGATTTTGAAGACACTGGCCAAGAATGGACGGCAACATGTGTTTCAAGGATGGAGGAGGCTTTGGGACACATGCATCTACTCAGAAGGGACGTACCTCGAGATTAAGCGTGACCAAACCGATGTCGGAGTTGAACACAGTGAATGAACCGAGGAGTCTCAGTGTTTCTTGATCAGCCCTCGTATAAATTATTGCGTACCCCCCCCATTAATCGACAAAAAGTGGAATCCATGATCACCTTTGGCTCTGGACCACAGAATTGGGGTCTGATGTGGCAGGGTTTCCAGGGACTCATCAGCCAAACGGGTAGCACTTGTTTCGAAAGGTCTGAAGAAGGAGAATTGAATTGAATTGAACAAATCCTTTATTGAGAGTAAACAGATAAAATTTATACAAACAATGTTCGAGGGAGGTCAGGGCAACCTTTGGCAGCCGAAGGAGACCTCCCTGTAAAAGTGATGCAGATGGTAAGTAACAAAAATGAAGGTGAAACGTTATCAGGTAAATTACCATTTGAGAAAGGGGAAAGGGGGGGGGGGAGAAAGAGAACAATAAAAAATGAAACAATGTGGAATTTGTTGTTCAGTTAAAAGGGTTTGTGATTCAACATTCAGAATCAGATAAGGTTGATCACAGCATACTGAAAACTTCACGCAAATGCCGACGAAAAGAAACACAATTTGCAAGAACAGCTGTGCTAAGACTTAACTAACCTCTGATCAGAGACACAATCCCAAGTCGATTGATGAATATGTTATCGGTCTGATCGGAGTTCGTGAAGAGTTCAGCGAAAACGAACAGATTCGGTCGGACAGCACGTGCAGCGTCGAGCATGAATTCGGCCACGTGGATGGGAGTGGAGTGGCAATTGTCCAGCCGGATTCCGTGGAATATTTTCGCCGTCTCCTCGGAATACTGTTTCATGTGGCCCCAAAGGTATGGGCAGTCTTGAAACTTCTCACCATACCTGCGGTGAAGAGATCGGAAAGAATGGAGATTTCCAAAAAATACCTAGATATTTCAAATCGTATTCACGATATTTTGTGCTTTCGTCTCAGTCGCCTTTGTGAAACATTTTAAGGTTCCTGAATGTTTCACCAGACGTTAATCCTGGTGAAACGATTGTTTCTTTGAGGTGGAGGAGCCTCCCCCTTAGGTCACACAGGTTTTAGAGGAGCAAAGACTCCAGAGACTGTGATGCCTAAGAAGGGCAACAATTATTACTATTAAATGATGAGCACGCCAGCGTTGTCAGGGCTAGGCTTGAGTGCTCTGTTGGCTAATGGAATCAGTATCAACCACTGACCAGATATTTGATCATCTGTCTTCGTCCGAGTTTATCTACCTACTTGCAGAGACTCAACGTCCAGTCGACGACTCCAATTGACTATTCTTCCGAAATGCCCAAACCCGCTTTGCAATCCCTTTTGCTTATTAATCCTTTCTCTTCGCGTACTTCCCTTCCCTCGTCGATGTATTCCCTTTTTTCCCCCCTGAAGCATCGTGTTGAAGATAGCAAGTCGAACGGCGAGGAAGACCAAGAAGCGAAAGCCGTCCACAGAGGGTGAGACATCAGTTTTCTATCTGTTCTACGATTGATCCTCATCTCTATTACCACTTATAATCACGAGAGGCTCCACAACATGTGAAATGGAACGAAATGCAATTCTTTTTCTAGGTGTCTGTTCGTAACGAACACCACAATTGTAAAAATTCCAGACAAAATAACAAGACCAAATGATATGTAGCTATTACTTTTTTCATAGCCAATCACCAGTATTTTTTCCACTGGCCAAGTGCTGTTCTTTTTCCAGCCAAAGTCCCCTTCTAAAGACATCTAGCAATAGCATAGCCAAGATGCTTTGAAAAGACATCAATCACCCCAACCAGCTTAGGCCCAGCAAAAAAAGCCTATCATGACCAAAAATTTAACCTATTTCCTCTTCTAGCCCAGAATGCCATACGTTTGCACCCATGTGGATGCACTGCACAAACCAGATACACAGCAAATGCAGCAGCACCAATACCAGAGCGACACTTTATACACCAGAGGTATATGCTTAGCAGGAGCAGAGCGCCCTAGGTACGTGGCACTCTGGAATTGGTGGTCCATGGCACACACTGGTGCCTGGTCTGGGTATAGTGGCAAGTAGATCGCCACATACGGCATCCTGGACTATGCGAAGCGTGTTTATAGCGCCAATTCATTGCCGCTATTTTTGCTAATAATAAAAATAATAAATAATTTGACTTGAAAACGTTTATCCTGTACAACCGACATATTATCATCTAGACTAAACACCAAAGCCCTAATGAAGCTCGCAAACAATTGGAAAAGTAGACAGGCACCTACATCCTTAACTCAGCCCAACAACACACACCTCAGCTTGACGCTGTCCCCCCAGCTGATCAATTCCCTCCTGAGATAAATCATCGATCCTTCCTCAGCAAAATTGACAAGAGGGTCAGAGTTCATCACCCAACCGTTGTGGGCCATCAAGAAGCATGATTTGCTGTTGTCATACATCAGTTTCTCATCATCCTGCAAGGTGGTCGTGGTCGTGTTTGTGACCTCGCCGCAGTTCGTGAAATACCTGTAAAAAATATAAAAAAGGACAGTGATGTGATTGATAGTCTTGGCAGGTGAACCCCAAAATACAAATATGCTAAAAACTCTCCATTTTTCCAGATGGGGGTCTATAAATACCCCACATTGAAAAGCCCAAAAAACTCAAGTCATCAAACATGAACAATCAATATTTATTGGCCTAATTCAATAATTTTTGAATGAATTGCCTTTATTTCCAAAAATAGCATACACATATACAATCAACAAAAGAATTCTTGAAGAAAGGGCGGGACCTTAGCCCGATTTGGTCTTCCTTTTGGAAATACACAAAAATAACACATTGAAAAAGAACAATCAATAGAAAACACTGAACTAAAAATCAGCAATTTAGTCATTTTATGAAGTCTTTGCTTTTTTCCACTCTATTATCCCTATTCCTTAACCCTCGCCGAGAATTTTATGATAAGGCATTTATGCACTAAGCAACCTTTTAAACTCCTTCCTCGAGTTTTTAATTTATAATTTAAAAACGAAATAATTGCCACATTATATTCAAACCACACTGGCAAATTCAATTAGCTTTCACTTGGGCATGAAAAACCCCATGCTGGGGTCCTCAAACACCCCCACTTCAGGGTTTGTGAAGGGGGTTATGGAAAACCCCCTCTTAGGTAGGGGGTGTAAGGAGTACCATATTTCAGGACCAATTTAAGAATCATAAATGAAGAGATAAAATGACATTTGGTGCTTCAGATCATTATACTTCACAAGCACGGATAAAATTTATACAACCCTGGGGTCTCAAAATACCCCCCCCATGTTCTACAGTTAAAATGACCCAAATAAAGATCACCCGAACACAACTGTAGAAGAGCCGTCTTTGAAGCTGTTAAGTTGGATTTGCATTGATGAGGTTGTTGATTGCAATAACGGGTGAACAGGACTAAGTACAGTGCCGGGAAAATTAATGCAACCATATATGCAATTTTATTGAAATAGCAGTTTTGGCAGTCAATGAAACATTTTATTCCACAATGAAAATTTTCATCAACTAAACAAGAAAAACGAATGTAAAATTTTCCAGCAACGTGACAAAATTGTAGAGGCAACATTGTTGAAATAGATGTCAACAAAGCTGAAGAAATCTATCACTCTTTTTCTATGTTATGATGAGGCACCAAAAGGAATTTCGGAGGCAACACATTATTCATTGAACGCCACAATTGCATTCAAATTGCATGTGTGGTTCCATTATTTTTTTCGACACTGTACAGAGCACATGCAGTGCAAATTGAAATAGGTTTGAAAATTGCATGTCTGTCATTTTTTTTTTGGACCGTCGTAGATAGTAAGTTTAAATGCCTTTGGCGCCTGTTTCCTTTTTGATTTGATTTCCGACATGCAATACTCATGGCCGCAGCCGGCCTGCGGGAAGTGGAGTATTGTGGTGACACAAAGCATGCAACAAATAACCCCTTCCAGGTTTACCGATTGCTGGCAACTCCAAAAGAGGGGACGGACAAGACAGCACAAGGACAACACAAACAGAAGGTTGTGGTTATCTTGGTCAGGAGAATCGGTTTGTCGTCAGACGGCCGACCGATCTCCCTTACAGGGTGCAGGACGTGAACCTGCAACCACGGGGCACCCCTTGACGCCTGTTTCCTTTTTTGCAACAAAATTCGTTTCTTTTTGTGCGTTTGTTTTCCAGTTCGTTTTTTTACTTTTATAAATTAACTTTTTTGATAAAATACAGGCATTTTCATTTCAACAGTTTTTTATTTGTTCGTTATTGGGATACTTTTAGAAAATTCTTAGCATTTTTATTGCATTGCTTAGCATTCACTTACTCCGTAACAATCGGATTCTTCTCTGTAACCGCCCCCGAACGGAGCCCGTCCGGCTGCACAAACTGATATCGGGCAGCGGAAACCACATTTTCGACAGCGGCATTCAGATGCTTCTGGATCTCCTTCTCTTTCTCCTTGTTGAATGCTCGGATAAGGGGGCTGAAACAAGTGACTAGTCTTTCTCGCCTGGCCTCGTCACTTTCATCTTGTAAGCGAAACCTGTTTGGGAAAACAAATAGTCGATAGTTGGCAAAACATAGTCATCTATCCACACCAATCAAAGGAAATTTTTGTCTGGTGCCACGATTCGTTTTACAAACACTCAGTAATTACGTGAATTGAGGTCATTTTTGGATCGACTGATATTTCGGATCGACCGAAACGTAGTCTTCGAATTCCCAGTCGATCCAAAAATAGCCTCAATTCAGGTGATTACTGACACCACTCAAAGCACGTCAAACACCATTGAAACCATGTCAAGCACCATTCAAGCCACGTCAAACACCATTCAAGCCATAATACCACACATCATTAAAGCCACATCATAATGTCTTCAAGCCACGTCAAACACCATTCAAGCCATATGATAGGATACCACACATCATGAAGGCCACATCATAATGTCTTCAAGTCATGCCAAACATAATTCAATCCACATCAATACGCCACACCAAAATGCAGATGAAGTAGGTATGTTCACGGTGGAGTGTGGACACTTCATGAGCAGAAAAACTTGTCTTTTCAATGTTCGAGCTGGCAATTGAACAATTGAACAAAAATTATTGTAAGATTATCGATTTTTGATGTGCGATGTCATTCCCACTGCACCACCTTGCATTCACACCTTGTTTTTGAGAGGCTTGCATGCTCTCAACCCATACTATGATAGATTACCACATTCATGAAGTGTCCACGATCATAATGTCTTCAAGTCATGCCAAACGATCATCAAGCCATCCATGCAATACGCCACACCAGGAATGCAACTGAAGTTTGGTATGTTCACGGTGGAAGTGTGGACACTTTCATGAGCATAAAAATCTTGTCGATTTTCATATGTTCGAGCAATGGCAATTGAACAAAATTGAGTCTAACGATTATCGGGTGCTTTTGTATGTCGATGTCATTCGCACTGCAGCCACTTGTCTTGAGTCAAGACGATAGGCACCGTTGTTTTTGAGATGATTGACATGTCTCCGAATCTTAAGCCGGTTTTGACAGTGTCCACGATAAATAATTGTATCCAACGTTAAGCCTCGTTGACATCCATGCATGCACCCAGGAACAACAAATTTGGATATCTGGAATACCCTTTCGATTTACACATCTTGACGATTTTATAAATCCACAATGCTTCAGTTGAGTCTACGTATCGGGTGCTTTTTGTATTCGTTGTCAAGACCAGACTTGTCTTGAGTCAAGACGATAGGCACCGGTTTTGACATGAGACAAGTCTCGAATCAAAGCCGGTTTTTACATGACGAGACAAGTCTTGAGTCAAAGCCGGTTTTCACACGACGAGACAAGTCTTGGGTCAAAGCCGGTTTTCACACGACGAGACAAGTCTTGAGTCAAAGCCGGTTTTCACACGACGAGACAAGTCTTGAGTCAAAGCCGGTTTTCATATGACGAGACAAGTCTCGAATCAAAGCCGGTTTTTACATGACGAGACAAGTCTCGAATCAAAGCCGGTTTTCACACGACGAGACAAGTCTCGAGTCAAAGCCGGTTTTCACACGACGAGACAAGTCTTAAGTCAAAGCCAGTTTTCACATGACACAAGTCTTTAAGTCAAAGCCGGTTTTCACACGACGAGGCGAGTGTCTTGAGTCAAAGCCAGTTTTTACACGACGAGACAAGTCTTGAGTCAAAGCCGGTTTTCACACGACGAGACAAGTCTTGGGTCAAAGTCGGTTTTCACACGATGAGACAAGTCTTGAGTCAAAGCCGGTTTTCACACGACGAGACAAGTCTTGTGTCAAAGCCGGTTTTCACACGACGAGACAAGTCTTGAGTCAACGGATGGACAAAGATGGACCTGGCACATCGACCTGATACATGGACTAAACTGTGAAGGATTGTCGAGATGGAAATTGTCAAACAATTGTGTTGCAGGTAAGGGTTGTTCTATAATTCAAGTTCCACAAGCGTCCAACCCACCCATTTCAGTGCTATGCAAACTACCCACCGTTTTCAGTGTTATGCAAACAAAAACCAATTCACATGCCAGCATCTCAACAAAAAGACCTTACTTTGCCTTGTTCCAAATCCTCACAGCCCAATTGATGTCGACCTTCGATTTGAGTCTCCTGTATTCCGGATCCTGAATTATGCGCAGCGGACCCCCATGTCTGTCTGCCTCATCCCTGACGCCATCAGGGTCAGGTGGTGGCCCCGCCTTGACCAACGCTTCTTCAAACTGGGCAATGACTGCATTCTCATCCACAATAAAGAACTCTTCTATTCTCAGAGATGGAAGAATCCTGTACAACAGAAGTGAGCGAAGGGCCTGCAAAAAAGATGATAATAATAATGAGAGGCTCATTATTAGATAATTATGAGATCATTATTAGATAATTATTAGATGATAATGAGAGGCTCAAGGAATGCTGATTTTCTGCAAAAATGAATGGAAAGCCAGCCAACGCATTTGCTTAACATATTCAGGAAAGAACCACCACACATAATCATGATCCAGGATGTTCGGAAAGAATGTAGGTACCAAGTGTGTTTACAAAAAGTATTGTGTACAAAAAGTAGTGTGTACAAAAAGTAAAAGTTGTACAAAAAGTTTTGTACTTTTTGTACAAAAAGTACAAAAAGTACAAACAGTAAACACGACTGTTACTTTTTGTAACAGTCGTGTTACAAAAAGTAACACGACTGTTTAGTGCCAAGAGTTTAACAAAGAGTTTGAAGTACCAAGAGTTCAAAAGGTGTTTTGAGTATCAAGAATTTAACAAATAGTTTAAAGTACCTACCAAACGTTTGCAGTATCAAAGAGTTTAGTCAAATAGTTTAAAGTATGTTGGTATCAAGAGTTTAACAAAAAATTGAAGTATCAAGAGTTTAACAACTGTTTAAAATACCTAGATTTTTTCAGTTTTAAATGCCAATCAACTCCACTGAGCATTCAGCTATTCAGTCCTACTTCAACATTCTCCAGTGCCACATCACCTTTGTTTTTACTTTTTTCATCCAGTTTTAACTCCACCACATTCTTCAGTTCATCAATTCGTCCATTCCTCATCTCATCTCTCCCATCGATCTCTTTGATATTTTACACCTGAAGAAGCTCCCCGCGAGGGTGCGAAACTGTTGTGTTTGTGTTCCAATATCACTTCGAAGGCGCATCGACAAGGCGCATCGAATTCAACATGGCAAATTTAATACCAAGAATTTACGGCTAACGTTTAGTTGGTGATCTGCCAATGATGATTAAGCCCACCGCACACCAATAGCATTCATGATTATACTCTTCAGACGTTACGGAGAGTCCGCTGTCACACCTGCTGTTTGTGCACTTTGCTACTCGATTGAATTTCCTTTTTATCCTAGAAAAAATATTTGCACAACTTCCCCTGGTCCAAACATGGGCTTTCATTTTTTGAAAATCTCGGAAAAAGACTTCCCGATTGAGGTTGCACCAATCGACAAATTGTCGAATTGCTGTGTCCCGTTTGTCCACAAGAAGCTTTTTCAGGGATGTTGACCTATTACCAGGGATAAGACAATTTGCAGGATCTGACCGATCGACAAGTGACAGTCACTCTGACCAAGGCGATCAGTGAAGGTAAAAAGGGAATTTTCCTTTCTAACAGTGGCTGCAAGCCATTCCTTGTGCAAAGTGAGGTCTTGTCCTCTTTGTGCTGTGCATTCGCTGGTCTTGTATCTCCGCACGTAATCTCTCAACGGAGCTTGACATCCTTCGCATGTTTGATATTCCACCAACTGCGGCAGCAGGCAACACAATGTGTCATCAAGAATCCAAGGTCATCCCACCCAGAAAAATTAGCCAGAACTTTTGTCTGTTCATAGAACAAAACCATGACATTTATTTTGTGTGAAATTTCCATTGGCATTCAGCATAGCCTGTTGTCTCAAATCAACACTTTTCGCAACTTTCATTCCGACGCTTGAATATTATTATCACAAATGATATTGGTGTGCAGCGGGCTTAATCATCATCGGCCGCAAGATCACCAACTAAATGATAGCCGAATTTACAGTAAAATTTTCAAGTACCTACCAGTAGTTTGAAGTACCAAAAGAAGGTGCCCGCCGAGATATTCATGTTGCATTCTTATTCACAAATAGAGAAGTTCCTTATAATTCACCGCCAATTTAAAAAAGTGGATACCCAGCATTTTGGACAATGCCAAGAGGTCATTGCTAACCCCGCAGGCTTTCTATAACAAGATGAGGACACTCAGAGGGAAATGGACGAAAACCTTGGAAAAGAGAGAACAAAACAAAACACTTCAAGGGAAATGGACGAAAACCTTGGAAAAAAGAGAACAAAACAAAACACTTCAAAGGGAAATGGACGAAAACCTTGGAAAAGTGAGAACAAAACAAAACAATTCAATGGGAAATGGACGAAAACCTTGCAAAAAGAGAATAAAACAAAACACTTCAGATGGAAATGGACGAAAACCTTGGAAAAGAGAGAACAAAACAAAACACTTCAGAAGGAAATGGACAAAAACCTTGGAAAAGTGAGAACAAAACACTTCAAAGGGAAATGGACGAAAACCTTGGAAAAGTGAGAACAAAACAAAACAATTCAAAGGGAAATGGACGAAAACCTTGCAAAAAGAGAATAAAACAAAACACTTCAGAGGGAAATGGACGAAAACCTTGGAAAAGAGAGAACAAAACAAAACACTTCAGAAGGAAATGGACAAAAACCTTGGAAAAGAGAGAACAAAACAAAACAGTTCCGAGGGAAATGGACGAAAACCTTGGAAAAGATAGAACAAAACAAAACACTTCAGAGGGAAATGGACGAAAACCTTGGAAAAGAGAGAACAAAACAAGATTCAGAGGGAAATGGACGAAAACCTTGGAAAAGAAAGAACAAAACAAAACACTTCAGAATGAAATGGACGAAAACCTTGGAAAAGAGAGAACAAAACAAAACACTTCAGAGGGTAATGGACGAAAACCTTGGAAAAGAGAGAACAAAACAATAGATTTATCAACCTACACCGAAGAAAATTGCTAGCAGCGATCGAACCTGCGGTTCATGCCACAAAAAACAGGTGTCAGTCAGTTTCTTGTGGATTTGGAACCGTTCTGGCCACCAAAGAGAGAAAGAGAGAGACAACTAACTCACACTGAGATGGCACTCTTGGTCCAGAACAATCGGTATCCCGTCGGACACATGTTTACCGTTGGCAACATCCAATGACAGATGGTAAAGGGCACGGTCTAAAAGATATGCCGGACGCAAGTGGGGCGTGTTTTGGACGTTGTATGCACATTCCGGGTGCTCCTTCAGCCAGGGACTCTCATTGGCTGTGTGATTCAGGACAATATCGGAAACACACAACACCTGAAAGTGAAAGAATGTGGATACAGATTTGATTGGTGAGCAGAATCCGAATAACGTTATATTTTTTAACATCTAAAAATTGAGCAGAATCAAGTCCCAGACAAACACAGGGGTTTGATTAGGAAAGAGGGATTAGGTTAGGTAAGGGTCACGTTTAGGGTTAGGTTGGGTGAAGTTAGGCCGCACCAAAGAAAACACCTCAGTTCCTGCCAAGGTCCCATGTTTATTTTTTCATCAGATCTGAAAATATTTTTTGTCAGGAGCCGAAAATATCCTGAACAACTGTCGATGTGTTGCGAAATTTTCACATGGTCAAATTGAGTATTCTCTCAACCTCAACCCTGTTTACAGGGAAACTACAATTATTCCTCTGACAAGAAAATACAGATGAGAACTATTAATTCAGAAAAGAAATCAAGGCTTTGCTGCTGCAGGTTTTGAAACAGAAAATCTCTGAAACATTCTTCAAATGCTGAATGTCATGCAATGTTTTATCATTCTGTTTACATTCTGTTTAAAAATTACCCAATGCTATGGGCAGACCTAACTCTGCCACAAACAAAATAAAAACGCCTACACACAAAACTGTAAAAATACCCGAGTTCGATTTTGTTAAACCACACAGTTCACCAAAAAGCTGCAAGAATCGCTGCCGTCATCACAGAAATCAACTTCATATGTTTTTGTGTTTGTGTGTAGGATCGTGTCCAGTTTTGTTTTGTCGTATGATCCACAAAACTTGTGCAGGAGTCAGGTAGCACCTCCAGAGTTTGGAAATTATCGACCTTGGCAATTAATTGATGAAATGCCCTCCGTAGTCATCAAAACGTTTCCGATGCAGCAAAATTATTTTTGTGATTCAACTTTAAGAAACTTTTGTATTTTTTCAATGTTGAAATGATGTGATCAATGCAAAATGCTATAGACATGCCTAATGGTGAGTTTTGTCACCTAATTGCTTCAGTTTTGCAAAAATTTGAAATGCCACCTGTTCGCATGTGCAAATGTCTTGTCCTCAGCACTGAACACTGATAAACAATCCCGGTTGACGTGTGCGCCATAAAATGCTACCGACATCTCCGATTGCCTAACGGTGTACGCACGTTTAAAGCACCAGATGGTTGTAGGAAATGGTCGGCATAATGATTAGAAGAAAAAGATAACTTATCGACCACAATTGCTTAAGGAACACAAAAATATAAAATACCTTCGAGGAGGCCTTTCGATGCGACTCTGCACGTTTAAAGCTGTTGCGATTTTCCGACTGCCGTACGTGTGCAATTCCCATGTCATTTAATGGGTTTTCTACCACAAATCCGGTGAATTGCGTCGGCTAAAATTTTCATAGTCGGATAGAGGAATAAACAGCGATCTAGCTGACGTTTATTCCACCAAAATCGCTCCAACCATTTTAAATTGGAGCAATTTTCAAATTTCTCGTTTTTTTTGTCTTTAGTTCCTGTTGAAGGCGCCTTTTTTCACGATCGCGCGACATCCGCTCACCGAAATTCGAATTTTCGAAAGACGTGCGATTTAGCAGACGCTTATTTCACGTGATTTGCTGCATTAGTTTAGAAATGGCGTCATGTTGAAATTTCCTGTTTTTGCTCAATTTTGGTGCAGTTTTCAGTAGTTTGTGTGTGTTTTTGTGCGAAAGTGTTTTTATTTGTTGAAAACATCAAAATATGAGTGATTTTATTGACACAGAGCAGAAATCTGCTTGGTTGAGCGGGAAATGTATGCATTTCTGCTTTTTCCGTTTTTCGAAAATCCTTGCAAAAATTATCAATTCCGACAGGAGCGACACTCCGAAAATTGCTGAAAATGCCGAAAATTGCGGAATAGGTACCATTTTAAACCCGAATTCGTAATTTCGGGCTTGAGATGTCAAGGATGGGACAAAACAAGATTGTCTCAGCAATTCTCATCTCTCTGTTATGCAGCACTCTAAATCATAGTGCTCATGCTCACACCGAAATAAAAATCCAACAACTGAATCTCACCTTCCACTCCTTGTCCATCTTGTCCACGAGTTTCTTGACATCTGAAAATGTGAATGCTTCCTTCTCGCATCCCTCGCTAAACTTCTGATTTAATTTCAACTGATTCTTCAGCGAGTAAGATGAATTTGAAGCTCCCAATTCCTAGATAGAGAGAAGGAAATCGCAATTTATTTATTTATTTATTTCGTCTTTGTTTATGAGACATAAACCTGGCGGAGTTAACACTTATGTGTTCTCTTACACTCAACCAGCAAAGCAAGAAATTATCAAAATTATATCAAGGAAAAGGCTAGATAAACATTTTACAACGGTATGTCGGACAAATAAAAATCTAGAATTTTCGTCTTGAATTCTGAAACATTTCGAGAGCTTCGAATTGCAAGCGGGATAGAGTTCCATATGGTGGGGGCCAGATAGGAAAAAGAACCCTCGAACAGTGAAGTTCCATGATAAGGGATAACCAGGTTTCCCTTTTTGCGTGTATCATGGATATGAGTACCGCTTAAGAGGTGCTCAAAAAGGTAGCTTGGCTGTTTTGATCCAAGAACTTTATAAATGAGAGTGGCATAATGGATTCTACATCTCAGAGTGCCGGACAATAATTCTACATCTCAGAGTGCCGGCAATTCAATGCAAGTACATCCCACCATTGTGTTTTATCTAAATACATTGGTGCCTACAACTACATGCAATGGAAAGAACACGGACGCAACATAAACTTGCTTGGCAAAGGCCGGCCCCTTGACGTCGGAAAATTTATTTGGCAAAAATGTTAGCCAGGCACCTGTTACGCCCAAAACCTTCCACACAAATGCACAGGGTCAAAATTCCTTGGGAGATAATGATCCAATTGAAAGGAGGCAAGGAGAATTTAATCAATAAGTCGTGCTCTGGAAAATTTTAGGACATTTGGCATCGGGAACAAAAATAAGGCAAATAGGTAATGAGTTGATAAATTATTTGGGATAGGCCCTATTAAAAATATGCATGACACAAGAATCCTTATCAAAAGGCCTTTTTAAAACAACAGAATGGAATGCAGGTGAGACCAAATCGTCAAGGTACACACCCCCTTAATGTTGCCTGTTCCCCAGAAACATGTTGCCGGTTCCTCTTCGTGCGCATTGGGGTGAGGACAAATTTTGTCCCCCTTGTACAAATTTTGTCCTCACCCCAATGAGCACGAATGGGAACGTTTCGTGGTAACCCATCTGCAGCTGAGAGATCATGACGAGGGCAACGCTAACTCCGAGCTGCGAGGTAAATTTTTGCCATCTGCTCCAATGGAAAAAATTTACCTCGCAGCTCGGAGTTAGCGTTACCCCCGTCATGATCTCTCCGCTGTTGGTGACCCGGCCCAACCGTCATGCCACAACCTTCCCTCAATGCGCATGTGGATCTATCTTCCCCATAAAAACATAGATAGGTTCCAACATAGGTAGAAACATTTGTACCTACACATCTTTCTCGTAACAGAAGTGTGTTGGTACCCACAACACTTCTTTCTTGGAACAATAATATTGGGCACCAACACAACTTCCTCACAAACATGTTTAGGTGCCAACATCTAAAAAAGTGTGTAGGTGCCCCACATCATTCTTGCAACATAAAAAAAATGTAACTACCTACCTACACATCTTCCTTGTAACACTGACCTGTATTGGTGTGAAATGTACCATGTTGAATCCAGACTCTTTGCTGACTTGAAGTCTTTGCTCCCATTCTGGAAAAGGGCCCAGACATTTGCTGAGCACAGTTTGGCACTGAATGCAATCGATCGGAAGCAGTTCGTCAGATCCATATGTGAGCAGTGGCTCAACTAAGAAATAACCAGAGCCAGACCAGAGGCTTGGATTGTTGCTGCTCTGACTGCTATAAAAATAGATTAGGTAGATTGGTCTCAGCCATGAAAAACATGCTTTATTTGAAGATGAATTAGGATCCATCCATCCCAGAACCAGGACTTAAAACAGTAAGGACCATCTAAGGAAAGTTGAGACCATAGACAGGGCGCGATTTGTAGGGGGGTACGGGGGGTATTTCCCCCCCCCACCCCCCCCCCCCAGTTGAAAAATATTTCATCCAAAATTGAGGTATTTTATGCATAAATATGGGTATTTTGCCCTAAAAATTGCGGTTTACCCCCCCCCAAGTTAACTTTCAACAAATCGGTCACTGACCATAGATACCAAACCTCAGTACCTACCTAACCTCACAGCCACCAATTTGGGGGAATAGAAAACACAATTTTCATATTCTTCTCGTGCTTGAAACGTAAGCAATGCTTTAAACATCTTTTTGATTCATACATCAAACGTTTTTCAAGACAGTTTAGACCTAGATTAAGATAGGTAGTTTAAGCCCAGACAGCTTAGGCCAAGACCTCCTAAATAAACTAAACTTTAGATGGGACGCTACCTGCATTCAAATTTCTATGGGCATTATTTGCAATTCATCCTTAAGCCTTTAAATTTGGACTCGTCTCTGCCTCAGCAGCTGTATTGCTTATTCACCAACTGGCACTGAAAATTGTTGCATGTAGATTAAGCAACACCACAACTATGATTTTGGTTTTCTATCCTTGCTAGGTATCCTTCCATCATTGATTACGAGTTTGTTATCTGTATAGGTAGGTATGTTATGCAGCTGTTATGCAGACATATGTTATGCAGATTAAATTTGACAACTGTGACGAACCACTGGATGGGGATTTCTATTTTCTTCATGAAAACGACGACGTGCTGAAATGGTATGTTTTTGTTACGTTTTTTTTTTTCTCTCACCTTGTTGCCCTACCATTTTTGCACCTCCATCAATCATTCTCCCTTTTGCGCCCACACCCAAAAACCAACTCGGTTTTTCAAATCTGGGATGCAATGTGGAATATCGGCCCCGACTTCTCCCACTTGGGGGACTGTTCTTTTTATTTTCACGGCGCGGTTACTCCGATTCATCCTGCCTACCTAATTACTACCTACCTAATTAGGCGGTTACAACCTACCTAATTACCTACCTAATAAAATTCGAATTGATTGAAGAAAGAAAACTGAAATAGTTTTTAAAAAACTTTAGACTTTACCTACTTCATTTCAATTTTAGATTAGTAGGTACTGACCTATCTATTCTTCCTACAGCCAAGATTTTCAAGTCCATTTGGCCCGGGTGGGCTGAATGTCGCATTCAAAAAAGCACCAATGCCCATTCTGATCGAAGTAGGTGGCTACTGACAAGTGACTAAGACAATGCTGAGCTGTGTTCAAATCAAAAATCAACTTTGCAGGCACCTGCAAGAGGTTCACCAACCAACCTGCTGTCTTCAGCCTTGACGTAAAAGAAATGAAATGATCCAGCAACATTCAAATTAATACTGCAAAACCACGCTGTCTCATCAACTGTAGATAGCTCCTCTCCTGAATCAGTTTTCCAATCCAACTTCCGATACACATCTCGTTTGAAAGTATTTCCATCGTTTGGGTAATTTGTGAAGATCGACCAGCTGTTGCCAAACAGTGATGTGCCGAGTGCAAAGTTCAACTGCCAACCTGCATTTTGGTTACAAGGCAGAAGAGGAAGAGAGATCTGGGTTTCAATTGTTGGTTTCAGCTTGGGTTCCAACCTTGATGGTTGCAAAGCGCCATGGTGGCCTGCTGTTCCAGCCACCAAACATTTTTCATCCTGATCTTGGTGATCGATGACAGGTTCGCAAAAAGTAGGTAGATGCCCATCGACCTACCTACTTTTGAAAAGAAGTAGACTAGACTTCCAGTGAAGTGGGGCATACAATATGGATCTAGTTTTTATTACGTAGCCCTTCTGGAGATCAAAATTTCCTTTCAGATCCCCCTATAACCTTGCGAAAGCTTCCCAGATTTCAGCAACTAAAAGGGGTGTACCCCGGCGTAGCCAACCACTGCTGGGAGATCCCGGTTGCCCATTTGTTACAGGCCGAGATGTCGCGGCCCACTTGATTCTGATGCCTTCTGAACAGGCCCCTTTGGAATGGTGGCTTGGGAAAACCAAAAAAATGCAGGCCTGGGCTTTCTGTGTCCCATCCAAAATTACTGGCCAACCCAGATCTCCAAAAAAAAGCATACACACCTACCTCCTTACCACAGTTTCCAAGGAACCAAAAATTGGCAAGTGGAAATCGAAAAAAAAATAAAGAGCTAAACCCTGCAAAATTGTAAAGAGCTTGATGCCTGCAAAGTAAAGATCCTAAAACCTGCAAAATAAAGACATTAAAACCTTGGAAAATACTATAGAGGTTTCATTTTTTCAACCGACGAGAGGCGCCCAACAAGTAATGAGAATTTGCATTTGAAATGAATTTTTCCACTTAGCCGTCAAACTTTGATTCGTTTTAAGGTGTTTTGGTGAATGTGAGGCTTTTCCGATGCAGAATTCACATTTCATGGCAATTTTAAAATCATGAGGGATATGGGTGCAAGATTCAATTGGCGGGTGCACGGGACTCAATTTGCCAGGTGCATGGAATTGAGAAAAGACTTGTTCCGCCACACCAAAGCACGGGAGCACCAAAATCATGTTCTTGCAACAACTGGCAGATATAGGTATGGGTCAAGTGTCTAGTAAAAGTTATTCATATGGGTGCGGGTACTTGTGTCTCGAAACCTTAGTGTGGAGAAACTTCTTGTTTCCCATCTTTTGCACACCTGTCAAATCGGCTGCATTTCATCTGCTTGATGCTTTTTTGAAATGACCATAAAATCAAAAATGTGCACGGCATTTTTCTAAAAATCACCCAAGCACCTTAAAACGAATCAAAGTTTGACACCAAAGTGGAAAAAATCATTTCAAATGCAAATTTCGGATCAATTCTCATTATTTATTGGGTGCCCTTCATACAAAATAAATTGACCAAAACCTGCCAAATGAAGAGTCAAGATAAGGTGTTCAAAAGCAACCACCTACCTACCTGTTCCAAAATCACGAAAGAATTTAGCCAAATCCAAGTTCCTTTCAAAAAAAGTCTGCATTGTAGGTTATGTTGGAAAGAAGTTACTGTGCTTTGAAAGAAGTTTCTTTCCAACATCAAGATGCCTTCCACGAGCTTCAAACAAATTCATTGTAGGTTATGTTGTATTTAACATTGTTATTCTTGAACATTTTTTCTGCTTGTTGTTGATAATGGTGGCGTTCGTGTTGCCAAGTCAAAAAACATGAACAATCCTGAAACAAAGAAAACTGACCTTGTTTCAGTCGAAACAGAGAAGAATTCAGGTGCTCTCCATCGAGCGTCAGAATCCGATATTGCTTCGAAATATCCAGACCTGCAGCACGTGCAGAACCCTTTTGTGACTCCATAAAAAGAGATATGAAGGGCTCACTTCTTGGTTATGCCCAATTGTTTGCTTGTTTTGCTGATGTACATTCACAGAAAGAAAACAAATAAGAAGATACCTACCTACCCACCTAACAAGTGGTAGAAGAAAGATCGGATGTGTTTGATGTGTAGGCAGGCTACCTACAAGTATAGAAATGTGATATCGAATGGGATGCTGGCAGGCACGAATTCAACAACCCACACAGGACTATGCAAAAATGAGGAATTGTTTGCCCTCTTCGAATGCGGGAATTTGCCCTCCTCGCATGTGGAAAGGTAGGCTAGAATCGTTTCTTGATGATTATTTGTTTGTTCCCTTGAGCTAGGAGCTTGCCCCTATGCTGGAACTCTGAAAGGTGATTTCACGGAGTCATAGACATGGAGATGCAAGTCCATAGACGATGAGTTGTGATAGGGAGTAGGTAGGGACCATCAACACAAGGAGTTTAAGATGGAATGTCAAGTTGTTGCTTGATGTGGTTTGAACAGATGGCATGACAAATAAGATATTGCCAACAAGAGTGTTCAAAGACAACCAAGGAGCAGTTGGCATCATCACAGAGTTAAAGAATTGCAGAAAAACTGCTAAGTGGAAAGTCCAAACCA
>JASGXE010005767.1:0-23657 GCA_030068105.1 Sinentomon sp. SZTP_YWyxl | reverse complement strand
TGGGATGGGTGGAGAAGGAGTCCAAAGTTCGCACGACTGAAATAGGGACGAAATGAGTGAAAATGGACATGTTAGCACAGCAGTAGGAAAATAATGTTTAGTGTTAGTGGCCAATCCATGTGGAATCCCTACCCCCTCCGTCGCAACTGACGGATCAATACTGGCCATCCCGCTTCTGCTGCTGGATTGCACTGCAGAAGCAGGAAGGCGAGCAGTGATCCCAGTTGGGATGGGTGGAGAAGGTAGTCCAAAGTTCGCATCGACTGAAATGGGTGACGAAATTGAGTGAAAAGTGGACATGTTAGCACTAGCAGTAGGAAAATAATGTTTAGTGTTAGTGGCCAATCCATGTGGAATCCCTACCCCCTCCGTCGCAACTGACGGATCAATACTGGCAATCAATAATGGGATATCAACTTTGTCTTTCGAATGCACACGAAGCAGCTCGGAACATTCTTCCAAAATCAGAACATTTTCTTCCATCTTCTGAAACATCACTCTTCAATGTTTCACCGTTTTCAATCCAGCGGGTACTTTTTTAAAAACAGCTTTTTTCTTTTGCTGTGCATCATTTGGGTTGGGGTCTGCTGAAATCCAAGAACATTTCCTTGGGCCCAGTCCCAACAACAGAAGGTTTTTTGTCTCGGAAAAGCAATTTTTCCGAGGGATTAAAGGAAAATAACTAGGAATCCGGCGTTCGGGGGGAAAAGGCTTCTTCGTGGGCTTTGGATGAAATGCGAACGAACACTTCTCAATACCCCCATCCTGCAAGGGATCAGCAGCACAGGAAAACTTTCAGGGTGTTCAACTGATGTACGTGAAGTTGGCCCCCCCACTGCAGCCCTGGGCAGTTTGTCAAGGCTTCACAAGCGACTTTGTGTCACTTAAGTTGATCCTGACTGAACATTCAGGGTGTTATTGGTTTGGGTTAAACTCGGTGTTTGTGGGGCGGCGACGCAGTGGATTCACAGGATCTGAATTCGTTCGAAAGGGTACGGAAGAACTCGAAAGAATTTGATAAAAAAGGGCCGATCATGTTTGCAAAATTTGGAAATATTTCGTGTATATGGTACCAACATGTGTGTGCAGCTGCCAGCAGATGGAGAACTTTATCATCCCATAACCGAAGGGGGAAAATGTACGGATTCCATAAAAATGCAATTGAGGCGACCCAATAAATTTTAGAGTGACACAAAAAAGTGGAGCATTTGTGAACATATCGAAGCAGCGGCAGGATTTCTATAAGATAAGGATCAGGATGAGGATACCAACATCCTGGGAAGAGTCCGTGACAGGAATTATTGGGGCGGTGGCCGGTGGAGAGAAATTTTTGAATCTGCCTGACTGAGCCCAAGAGACACCAGGGATGTATAATTATGCTACGAAAATGTACCCACTGGGAGTTGGGACCACGTCGAAATTATTTCACGGCTATTCTTTAGAAACATGGTCAAAGAAGACAGCGCACCTTCACCCAACCCAATCACCCCATTCAAACAGTCCAACAATGGGGATCGTGGCAGAATGAAGAAACGGAATGAAACAGATTCACAGAAACAGTCAAAAAGAGAAGTGCAGTTTTGAACGAGGTCAATGCCTGCAACATGGAACCTAGAACAGTTCCATTGCCATGTTCCAGTGCCATGCCTGCAGCATAGAAAAGAGGGGTTCTACCTACCGTAGCCTCCGGTTCTACACGTCACGGGTCCCCTTTTGTGGTGTTGATCATTGCAGTGGTGTGCCTCAACTCCTGACTCTGTCTCCCAACCATGCTCAATAGCCAAGCAGAAAATCCGCATAAAACTTGCTCGTTCTTTGTTGTGTCGAGTGTCAGTGAGAAGACGAAGAAGTGAAAAAACAAAATTGCGACTCCTCATCGTCCTGACAATGCATGCCGAAAACCTTACGAGTGTCTGCTGCTTTCCTGAGTGGACGTCCAATTTTGGACCAGCGCACCAATTTTGCAACAAAAATAAAATAGCCGTTTTAAAAAGCAAGAATTCAGGATTTACCATTTTTGGTGTCCATTCCTTGTCCATGTCCGGCCTATCTGAACATGAATGGTAAAGCATGATCATATCTATTCGTGGTGCACGTGCTCAATTGTCAAAGCAAGAATTTTTAAAAATTAAAAAATGAAATAAAACAATCAAAATAAGAAAATTGAAAAAGAGGAAAAACAAAAGCAAAGAAAGAAAATTCGACAAAAATTAAAAAAAAAAAAAGAATAGAAAAAGAACGACATAGAAAGGAAGTGCGAGGTGCATTCCAAAAGTACTAACTTTTTCGCTTGAAAACTAAAACATTTCATTGCTGACGGCAAAAGTGCTGTCCATATCAACTTGCAACATTGTTTTTGATGATAAATTTGCAGATTTCACTCTAAGGAAACGTCTGCACAAGTGTTGGGAGGGTTAGGTGGTCGCCAGTGGCGGATGATCATCTGCTCCAGAAAGGATACCCATCACTGCCACCCTCCTTGTGAGCATGACTCTCCTGACTGCATTCTTGTCACCCATCATGACCTGACTTTACTAATTTGTGATAGTGGTTCATAATTCAGTGTACGGTTTTGGTTGGAATCCCTGGCAGCTCTGCCGAGACCTCCTTCATGTTCTTTCTCAAGACCAGGTGCTCAATTCGAATGACAATTTCCTTGCTCGATGATGACATCTTGCAGCCACTGCACTGGTAGTCATTTGGAGCAGGCATGCTCCCCTTAGTTCACACAGCCTCTTCCATACAGTGCAGTCAGCAAGCAAATCGGTATCACCACCTGTCCAATGCGACATTTGTTTGGCAGTGAAAGTTCCAATTACTTTTTTTTTCAACCAAAAAAAAAAAAAAAAAATTACTCGAAGGTGGTGCTTCAAACACCGAAAAGTGAAACGGTTGCTGCAAGAAAACCAGACACAATCCACGAACCATTTTTGCACAGACCGAAAGGAAAGAAAGGTGAGCACAATTTGAGCTGAAACACAATCAAAAGCCTCTGACAGTTTCATGCAGAAGACAAACGGAACGTACTTTTGGTTGGAATCACCTTATGAACAAAGGGAAAAAGAACAGGAAGAACGAATTTGTTTTGTGATTTTTGTCACTGGGGTTCACTTTGGAGGCTGAAATATAACTTTGAAAAAATATTGTTCTGACCTTGACTGGGCTCGAACTGATTATCTCCCACTTCCGAGCTAGACTCATAGCCAGATTTTGCAGAGAAGTTCTTGAGCACCAAACCAAGACTGAGTTCGAAGATGAACATGATCGGTGCTTTGGAACATACAAAGGTCACAAACTGCATCCACATATTCCAGTGGTTAGCACAACCACTGGAATATGTGGATGCAGTTTGTGACCTTTTTGTAAGTTACAAAGCACCGATCATGTTCATCTTCGAACTCAGTCTTGGTTTGGTGCTCAAGAACTTCTCTGCAAAATTTGAAATTCCATTACATTTGAAAGTCATGCGGCCATGTGCACCAAAGCAACTAACCCTAACCCTGAGCTTGAAAAAAGTCAATTCCATGTTCAGATGCACCTTTCTCAACGATGGAAAAGGAACACTGTTGTGCATAGAAATCAAATTTTCCAACAAAATGCAACACATAATTTTTTTTGTATAAAACTCTGTTGGAAAATTTGATTTCCGTGCACATAAGTATTCATTTTCCATCATTGAGAAAGGTGCATCTGAACATGGAATTGACTTTTTTCAAGCGAAGGGTTAGGGTTAGTTGCTTTGGTGCATACGGCCGATGGTGTTCACAAACAAACGAAAAGATAAAATCTTTTCGAATTCACCACATTCGGTCGCAATCACTGTTCGCAAAAATTGTCGATCTTTGATTTCCGAACTCTCACAACAGTCGCTAAATATACTACGCGAGGAACGAGGTTGTGAGGCAATATTTTTTTCATTTAACCAAAGGACGAAAATTTACCTCACAACCCCGAGGTAGCGTTAGGTACCGTGTCACATTGCACAGGTTCGGCTCGGAATCACAACAAATTTGTTGTTCAGAAAGACCAGTGGGGTCGGCTGCATTTCCTGCTGTCACAAAAACTGAACAAAGTCGATAGCGAATTGGTAGAGTTTTTTTTTCTGGTAAAAATTCATTTCTGTGCACAACGCCACTCTTTTTCGTTTTCCATTTTGTTTGGGATTCATCCACATCTGTTCAATTACATTACAGAAAGCTGCGTATTGAGCCCAGAAACTGATTAGGGGACTTTGACCGCACAAAATTTAGTTCAAAAATGTAATCCACAAAAAGCTGCTCTGTGCCCGACCTCAGTGCAGGCCCGTAACAGCCCGAAGTTTAGAGGGGAGGGCTAGAAAAAATTGGGGAGGCTAGCAGAGTGGTGTTGAGTTGAGTCGAAAGTGCAAGGGGACAGAGGCCGCCCCCAGTTAAGAGGATCGGGGGCAGGAGTCCCCAAGCGGAAGTCCAGGAGCCCAAAAGCTGACGCTTTTGGCAAAATTGGGGTCTCCAAATGGCATTTGAAGACATCGAAAGTCACATTTTCTTGAAGTTTGGCTATGAGGATGCCAGATGCTGCATTCTTACTGAAAATTTTATTTGATTTAATATCCGGCATTTTCATTGCTGGAACTTATCAAGCTTGATCTTTTGGAACAATTACGTCAATTAAAAAAATAAAAATAAAAATTCAACTTCAATTTAGGGGGGCTACAGCAATTTTAGGGGGCTTAGCCCCCCTGGTTACAGGCCTACCTTGGTTATCAGTCTCTAATCTGGCCAAGTCTATAATCCATTCTTTTCTGCCTTTTATTGAGAAAAATACCATGCAAGTTAGAAAGGGCACAGCCACAAACAACACCAAAATCACCTTTGCAATCAAATTGTGAGAGTCACCAACACTGAGCACACTTGATGAGATTTACGTGGATCTCCACCAACAAATTGTATTGCGAGGATGTTGCACTAGGTTCTGCGGTGGCAGCAACCACGTGATGTGCTCACATGCCTGGTTCAGTCCTGGTCAAGTCAAGAAACTGTTTGATCCCTTATCCTTATTCCATCTACAAACTTGATTTCCTTAGACATCCCCTTCGAAACCTTACCACAGGTGGTCATCGTTCGGCTGGCGGCTGCTATGTTTTTTCCCTTCATTGAAACACATTTGATTTGCTTTTACGGCCAGGCCGTGATTATTATAAGCGCATTCAGTGTGATGTCATTTTTTTTAATTGTCCGTAATAAAATGCTCTTCATTTTTTTCTTTCGATCATTGCTCAAAGGTACAGGAAGCAGTACATGGTGATACGGTAGCCGCACGTTATACCGGTATAAGTTTTTGCAAATTCGGATACATCAATTATTGCTGTCGTTGGGTTCTGCTGCCAAGAAAATGAACAATTTCAATGCTTGAAAATGGGCACCACGCGAATGACAAGTCAAATGCAATCAAATCAAATGCTGGTCAGAGAACGAGAAATCTGCACGAATATTGAAATAATGACAAAAAGGTGGGTTGACGCGTGAATTTTTTTTGGGAGTTCACTGGACAATGGGGTCTCTGGACAGCAGACAGAGGACATGTGCGAAGCCTCAGACTGGGAGAATATGAGATATCCTCAGGTTTTGGACTGCCCGGAGCACGACTTCTGTACCAAGTGTTTTATTCGACTTTCAGCATTGTCCCTCCCACGACCATGATGATGCTTAGCGTCCAGCGACTTCCAGCAAGCTGATCTTTCTTTGTCTGCCCCCGTTGTGGGTTCCCAGCCCTGCACTCTGAAGGTGGAAGCTCCTCTCATGCAGCCCGCTTGTTTGATTCGACAGTCTCAGCTGCTGTCGATGAGGCAGAAAGAGCCAACACTTTTGACCATTGTTCTGCCCCCCTTCTGCACCTTCCTCGAGACCACAAAAAAGATCTTGCTCTCTTAAGACTTCAGATCTTTGAATCACACACTTCCACTTGATGAAAGCAAAAAAAAAAAAATAAAATTATACACACCCTGTGCAGGTAAGCAGCAATGGAGGTCATTCGAAAGTTTTTGTTACCGCAAACGGAGCAAATGAAGAAAATTGAAGCTCCAACGTTTCCTTCACATTATTAGAGTTGAGTATCCTTCTGGGACCAGATTCGGTATTGCCATGAAGACAAATAATTTCTTAATTTTCTTGTGATACTTTTTGTTTTCGAAGTGGATAAGTTACCCAACCCAAGGGATGACCACAGTGCTTGTTTAAAAACAAAATAATTCAGGCGTCTCGCACACAAGGCTTTATGATCAGGAGACCGATGGCAATACTCACCACTGGGATCGTTCCGTTTTCATGAACTGATTTGCCACTTTGAAGTGATTCAAGGCTTTTTTTGCCAGCGTTTTGGAATCGTTTTCATGTTTTGGTCGATTCGGCTGTCATCCTTCCAATTCAAAGTTGAAATTTTCCATCGTAAGTTTCTGCTTGGTTTGGTTGGTGCCTCAGCCTCAGTGCCAATTTTTTGCCAAATTTGGCTGGACTGGGCTGTTCTGACACGATTTCGTTGGAGAGTCATGGTTTTCCTTCTTCCACAAAATGGCACCGACTATAGGAAACATCCACTGACGACATGCACTACCGAGTACCCAAATTAGAGCACTACGTTCGTGTGAGGACAAACGTAGCAAAATAAGTTTACTTTTCTAGTGTTGTGTGTCTTGACTTTTCATTCAAATTTCATTGAGGAGATTTGCCAACTTAACTGACGGTCCTCTTTCTTCACAAAGTTGGCCAAAAATATGGCAGCAGTAAAAAATGGTAGAAAACGTGATGGGAGACTCTTCCCTTCGCTATCTCTGAGCTTAAAATTTCAACTGCTGAATAAGTTCTAAAACTGCCACACAACTCATTTGAAAACTCATCCGTCTGCAATGTATTCATCTCACTTAACCTCTGCCACAGCCCACAGGCCTCATCCTTGAAACTTCTTTGGTTTTGGATTTTACGTTTCCAGTTTTCTTCTGACAGTTTTTCCCAAAATAGGAAATATAAAGGACCAAACATTATTTCACAACCTCCTGCTTGGGTCAAAATTCAAAATCTTTACAACTCACAATTCAGAGGAACAGCGGCTGAGCAAAGGGTACTTCGAATTTCCCAGGCCACAAATCCACCAGAATTTTGTATGGCAACATTTTGAAATGCACACAATTATTTTTGTACTGAGACTGAGAATCATCTGATAACCACCGCAACGAAAATGTTGATGGGAAATTTGGAAATTTGAAACTATTTCTAGTGCAAACACACCGCACTATAAAAAAACACGCTGCACTATAAAAGCACTAGCACATCTTTCTTTAAACTAAAGGCATTTTGTTTCCGGTCAGAATGAGAAAAACTTTCAACAGTGAATTATGACCTCCTTTGATCCTCTCATCTTTCTGAATTTCAACTATTGACCATGTGTACGAAATACATAATTGGGTCTCACTGTAGAGGCAGAAACGTTTGCTTGTTGGTGCTCTCTCAGCTGAGGTTGAGAGCAAATCAAGAATCGTCTGTTTTCAGAGTTCCGCAGCTGCAAGCTGGCGATACTAACACAACCTCGAAGAACGTAACCTCTAGGCATGTCTCAGTAGATTTTGGGACTGTGGTGCACAGATGAAAATTCCACAAACCAAATCACTCGTTTTATTGCTTTGTTGATTAAGCCGAGCCTGCAGGCCCACCAGCCAGAGCCAGCCAGCCACCAGGTGTTTTGTCATTGCAGGGGGTTCAGTTTTGTGCTAACATTTTGCATTTTTTCTTCGCACATCACAAGACTGCCAGCCAAGCCCAAAAATCATTCGTGTGTAATTTTGACCAAACTGCCCTGGAAAAATTAATAATTACCAATGTAATGCAGATTGGTCTTATGATGCTTTGCTTGTATCATCTTGCTTTTGATGGTTGTTGATATCTGCAAAGATGTTGACTTGTTTGAAGTGGTGTTTGGTTGTCTTGCAGAAGTTCTTTTGTTTTGTATCCTGGTTTACAGATTGTTTGGTAGATGTTTGGGTTGTTGTTCGAATACGAATATGTGTTGACTGATGAATCTCTTGTATGAATGAGTCTCCGATAAGTATGAATTAGTGGCAGTCTAGTGTTGACAACCAGACCGACCAGCTCCCTCACATTTCAGCTCCCTCACATTCCCTGGGTTTTCTTGGCTTTCCTGATGGCCTCCTACCCGGCGAAGATGCAAGCATCATTTTCCGTGACTGTTGGTTGGATATGTTGTTTATTGTGAATGTAATGCAATGACGTACTTCTGTTGTGTTATTGTGTGTGAAATTAAAATTGTTTGTATTGTGGTCTCATTATGAGTTGGCAGGCATGTCATTCAGCCAAAGTGACTCATCAAATGTGAGTTGGTGTTTTTCACTCTGCAAGGTGTTTCTGAAATAGTTGGCCAAACTTATTTTTCCGCATCGTGTTGCCATTCTGAATAAAAAATGTAGAGTGACTTTTTGTCGTCCGATGACTTCTGGGGGTACTCACCGAAAAAACATGTGACCACACCTGTAATTCATGACATCACATTGAGGTTCACGACATCACTAAAGAGCACAAAAACAAATTGCAGAACAAAGCAAATGCTGAACAACACATGCAGGGGAGAATAGAGAATGCATTCTCTATTCTCCCCTGCATGTGTTGTTCAGCATTTGCTTTGTTCTGCAATTTGTTTTATCGGTGCTCCTTAGTTACCTCAATGTGATGTCATGAATAACAGTGTGTGGTCCCATGTTTTTTTTTCTGCGAGTACCCCCAGAAGTCATCGGACGACAAAAAGTCACTCTACATTTTTTATTCAGAATGGCAACACGATGCAGAAAAATAAGTTTGGCCAACTATTTCAGAAATACCCTGTATAAAGTCAGCAGAACAAAATTAAAAAATAGATCAATTCATTCAATTACTCACATCATACTGACACTGAAGTAAGTGAACTTCTTTCGGATTCGGACGGATCGATCATGAATCAAATAGTGAATCTAAAGCACTAAACATATTTATTCGTTATTTTATTTGTAAGCCACCATCACATGAACCATTGGGTGAACTTGTGGATGCCCATGTCACCATTTTCCCTTCTTCCACGATGAGTTCAAGCCAATTCTAAGTTGCCCTGACTTTATCTGGCAATTTTCAAAACATCCTGATTCTTCTCCTTCATATTACGGCCGCATGAACAGTACGTTGCAAAAAGCTGTCACACGTCATGGGAGATGCTTTTCATTTGCAAAATAATTGTCGGACATATTGGCTTAGATGGAACAGTCAGCAAAGCAAAAATCACTATTCGGTCAAGCTCTACACTGGTAAAATTTATGGATATCAATCATCATCTCCCATTCCTCCTGTATGTGTGACAGCTTTTTGCAACGCATGTACATGCGACCATTGTTCTCTGACTTGTGAGAAAACAAACAGCTGGAGAAACAAATGCCTGAAGAAGAGATATAGAGAGATTTGGAGAAAGGCTTCGGTGACGGGAAATCAAAATGTGCTGTGAACATCGTGTGTGTGTGTGTGTGTGTGTGTGACGGCACAAAATCGAATGGTCCTTGAAACTCGTAGAAGGAATTCCTTGTTTTCCATTGAGGAGGAGGATGGTGCAAAACACCTGCACTTTCACGGTACCACAGTAAGCAAATGGCTAAAACAGAAATATTTCTAGGGTGCTTGCAGGGTCATTGAAAGGGGAAATGGGGCCAGATTTTTGGGCCACCATTTGGGGGAGGGGGTAGAACGTTGGAAATTATTTGCGCACAGCCTGAAGTGCAGAGAGTCTGTGGGTGACGGCTTCCCCCAGGTGGGGTCCACCCGGAGTGCTCCGACGTAATTGGGATTTTCAAATGGCTTCTCAAGATATTAAAAGTCTACTTTTTTTGAAATGTAGCCCCAGCAGCAGGGCAGTGTGAATGCATGAAACCAACATCTTTGAATCATTACAGAACAGTCTGCTGCACTGCAGGCAGAATGAAAAAAAATATTTTTGATAAATGTCACTGATAAAGGAATGATGCAGTGGCATAATACAACTCAGGCCAGTTACAGGAACAAAACCAAGGAAACATGTAAATTTTAATTTCTCAGTCAGAGTCAGATGGAAAAACTTTATGCAGGTGTCTGCAATTGGGCTAATCCAGACCCAAACCTCATAAGTGGTGATTATGATTAACAAAAACTAACGTTTTATTTCCAGTTCATTGATAATACAATACTTCATAACACAGTGCGGCAAACAAAAAAAGAAAAAAAACAATTTTGAGCAATAACGTGAAATTACAAGCATGACCCAAGCAGCACACATTCAAAACAAGATTTCGTGGTGGAAAGCAAAGTACGAAGATAAGGAACCCTCATGCAGGTATATACCAAACAACACAAAACAAAACAAAACAAATAAAAATTAAAAAGAGCCCAAATTTCGGCAAATGGAATGCAAACGCCAGAAAAATAAAATATTGAAAATGGACATGCGTGTGTGTGTGACACCAGTTGTGATATCAGACCAGTGCATGGATCACAGTTGGGGGAGAGAGGGTCGGAGCAGAAAACTCTGAATGGAAAACGACGTGGTCATATCATAACATGTGACTATTTGCTCTGTACTAATGTGATGGTGAGTTCAAATGGAAATTCATTGCTGGACATCTTTTGCCTGAATAGCTGAGCATGTTGCCAGGAAAGTGATCCTTTACCACCAAGAAATGTGACTCTGATGCTCAGCCTGAGACATCCACGAAATGCACTCGAATCCATAGGACCACCTGAAATACAGGAGAGAACAGGGACAAATTGTTTTCAATTTTTTATGAACAGAAATTGTTATTTGTGAGTGCAGTGCAGTTTTTTTTTTTGTTCAAATGCGGAACAAACAAAAAGTATGAAGTGTGATTTGTGAGTGCAGTGCAGTTTTTTTTTTTGTTCAAATGCGGAACAAACAAAAAGTATGAAAAGTGTGAAGCTGTGTGTTGAGATGCAATGAGCCAGAACAAACAAAAATTGGAATTCGAGTCGGTATGGTACGAGTATGGCATAAGTGGGTGATCTCTAAAAACACACATGTAATCATGGTCTACTCTCCTCCAATCATAGCATGGTGATAACAGAAAGCTCCTTTAGCCCCACATTGCTTAAAGCATGATAAAGAGAAGCCAATCATGCTTCAGCTAGCTAGCTTCAGCTAGCTAGCTGAAGCTAGCTAGGGACCTGGGACACCCAACTCAGCCCTCCTGTCATCTCAGACGCACTATCAAAAGGATCGTATCTGCCAGTGATCCTTTTAATCGTGTGTCTGAGATGACAGGAGGGCTGAGTTGGCTCTCCTTCGTTCGCTGAAGAAGTGAGGCTTCTCTTTGTGGGTGGTCTGGGCCAAAGGAGTTTTCTGTGGGCCCTTTGCTATGTGTGTGGGGAAAGGAGACCATGATATCAAGCTTTGTTTGGAAAATGTTTGTACGGAAGTTGGAAAATACTCCTTTATGGTTAGATAGAACTGTGGTACGTGAGTGGAACTTGCTGAGGAGAGAAGTGTTTGGGCAAGGAACTGATCTCACATTGGATGGTTCTAAGAACAATCTCTGTTTGCAAAAATAAACTGATCTTTCTCACCCTTAACACCCTTTGTCTTACCACTAAATACCCCTACCGCACCGCATGATGATGAGTGGATGGTATTGAGGGCAGCAGAGCCCTCATTCTTCTTATCCAGAATAAGCATTCACTGGTACGATTATTATTGAAAGTGAAATCGAAAAAACAAAAAACCAACTCGGCGATTCAATCGTATGTTGCTGAGGGCTGGAGAAGGCATTATAGGTAAGTACCACCCTCTAATGGATGATTAGATTTCGTCAACTGACTTGAACGGCTTGAAAACTTCTATTCATTTTTCTCAACAGCAGATGTTCATTATGCAATACAGCCTTTGTTTCCCATGCCGACCAATTACAACCTGCAGCTATTTTCTACACATTACCGTGCCCTATATCTTCATAAGGGTCAGATGTTGATAATGTGAAGACAACCAGTTTTCTCGTTCATGACAGAAATGGTAATAGGTACCACTCTCATGTTTGAGTTTGACATTTTACCGATATTCACGGCGCAGCACAAAAAAACAAAACAAGACAGAACACTTTGAAGCAGCACAGCATTTTTGACCACAACCAAAGCACCATTGGTGGATGTGATTGGTCATTGTCCCACCTGACACCACCCATGTGAAATTCGACTTTGGCACAAGGTTTGATCATTTGTCGGTGCTGTTTTCAATTAGACCAATTGACAAAGGATGTACAATGAACAGGTATTGTCGACAATACAATTCATGCAGTTGATGCTTTGTTATCGATTAGCAACGACATGTGACATCTCAACTATGTCACAACATGTCTTTGAGAAACTGAGTTGCTTGTTGGCCAACGCACGGGGATGTACGAAGTTCTAAAAGCGTTGCATGCATAATTCAGTGTTTAACAACTCAGATTTTACAATGACCATTGGTTCTCACCAGAAATGCCAATTCGCTAGGATTTTCGTAAAGCGCTCAATGCCAAAAAATGACTGCCAATGCAATTTTCACTGCTTTATTTTCTGTGTAATTTTGAACTTTTAATCATTTTATCGTTGTTGTTTATCCGAAGTCGCGAAGGTAGAAAAGTCAAATTTGGACAAAATGAAAAATAAATGTCAGAAATTGAATGGCAAAGTCAGAATTTGAGATTTCTTCCTCATCCAAAGTGTAACTGTTTTCCAACATGATGCTTGGCGTCTGCTGTTTGGCCTTCGGGAGTGTAAACAGAACTGTCAAAACTTATTGAATGAGAAAAATTCCAAAATTCTTGCTCTGTCACTCAAGTATTCATGAAATTTTGTGTATTTCTGTTTCTGCATTCTCAGACTTTTAAAAATACAATGGGCGCCCAATAAATAATGAGAATTGCACCGAAATTTGCATTTGAAATGAATTTTTCCACTTTGGCGTCGAAGTTTGATTCGTTTTAAGGTGTTTGGGTGATTTTTAGATAAATGCCTTGCACGTTTTTCATTTTATGGTCATTTCAAAAAAGCATCAAGCAGATGCAATGCAGCCGATTTGACAGGTGCGAAAAGATGGGAAACAAGAAGTTTCTCCACACCAAGGTTTTGAGACACAAGAACCGGCACCCAAATGAATAACTTTTCCTTCACACTTGACCCAAATATCCGAACAGTTGTCGCAAGGACATGATCTTGGTGCTCCTGTGCTTTAGTGTGGAGGAAAAAGTCTTTTCTCAATTCCATACACCTGGCTAATTAAATTTTACACCCATATCCTTTATGTTTTTAAAATTTCCATGGAATGCGAATTCTGCATGGGAAAAGCCTCAAATTCACCAAAACACCTCAAAACGAATCAAAGTTTGACTTCAAAGTGGAAAAATTCATTTTAAATGCGAATTTCGGTGCAATTCTCATTATTTATTGGTTATTGGGCGCCCCTCGTACATGCTGCATTACGGGGCACCGATCGAAAGTTCCAACAGAAAGTTGGAAATGTTTTAAACAAATGGCTGCCAAACCTGAACCTGTCAGAACACTGAATTATACATGCCGACTTCTGTGATGCCCCCAAACGTGCTCACTAAAAATCAACTCCATCGGTTGCAAAATGTTAAATTTGAATTTTCATCTGCCCCCCACCTTAACGTCCGATATCTAAATCAATTTGACAATATATTCCTCGTTTACTTTCACAATTTCTGTTTCGTTTGGTGTGACCAGAAAATCAAAATTTACAATGCCAGTCATTTGTAAGTTTTTTCACCCTTTCTTGCAAGAACACATTTCAGCTCACAGTTGTTGTGCTGGCATCATATTCATAACCACATCTGGTCCAAATTTGCAACGTTAGCAAAGCAATAAAAACAGCCGCTTGTGTACCTGGGTGTTGGATGCACAGGTCTCCAGAGCACAGAATGATTCTTAACGATCCATTTTCAAATGTCTCCAAATCCAACTTCAACTTGACCCTGTCTATGACGGCTGGGATGACTGCATCCGATGCATCAAACTGCCACTCAATGTGGCCAACTTCACTCTCGGCTGTTTTTATATAAGAGAAGAAAGAACAAAAATCTTTGATGAAAAGCACCAAGCTTACTACAATTACGGTGTTCAATTTCCACCGGAAGAAAATTTCCTGCAACTCCGAAAGAAACTCTTCCGTCTTTGAGGGTTCTATTAAAAAAAAAAAAAAAAAAAAAAAAAAAAGGTTCGTTTCTTGTTTGGAAATTAACCAACTATCTTGGATGCACTTTATGTCTGTGTTGCCTGGTGGGTGCCACAAAAGCTACTATAAGTTATTTAATAATAACTGCATTGGTGCATGGGAAATGGGAATGTCAGGGGAATGCAGGGATACGAAAGAGACAGGCAGGTTGAAAATGGAATATGCGCAAAGAAAACCCAGTGTTTGAAAAGAGGGGTCAACATTCCCTTGTAAGGGAACAAGCACCAACTGGAGCTGGCCACACAGAACAATGTGCAACCTTCAGTACGAAATTTCACCAAGTTTAGAGATTTTACCATGAAACATTCTTGTTTTCAAAGAATCCAACCAGTTTTAAGATGCGTCTTGATGAGAAATGGACTTTTTTCCAGGTAGATGACAAACCTGTTTTCAAAATATCAAGTGCTAACACACAGAAAGAACTGAAACAACAAGTGCCAGTTACCACTATGCTTAAACAAAAGGTTTTATAACTGAACAAATGTGTGCAAATTCGAATTGATATGGCAAGCATGTCACTGAAAGTGGATAGATTAGAATCAGTGCAACTGTGCGAGTGACACTCCATTCAATGGCTGAATGATTAGAGCCATCCAGGAAAGGCTATTTCAGCATGTCTAAATCAGTACCCAGGCAAATCATCAGGCAAACATTTCATTTGGAGGTGGTGCCAACTGCCACACACACAGAAAAGAAATTCATCATAAAACATTGCAACGATGGCATTCTTTAAGCTTTTCCCATTTGCAATGTTGGATAATCTGCTGACAAGGTGCTTGGCAGCGATATCTGACATTTCAGTGCAAGACTTACTCCCAACACAAGAATTCACCATTATGATAATTATGTTTAAGACTTTTTGGCATTTTTGTAACTCAATGGCTGCTGGACAGAACCACAATGGGTTTTGATATGGTAGATCAGCACCCAACCTGGGTCTTGACGTTCAAAATGGCCGAAAAACAATTTTGATGCAAGTACTGGTGTTCGTTTTATTTGTTCAGCCAGTCAAAAAATCTCTGCCTTGAGCACGACTAACCTAGCCGAGAGAGATGGCAATTGAAAAAAAAAGAGCCGAAATACGAGTATAAAGTAACAAGCTTATGGTTTCCAATTTAACTAACGTTTTCTGCACAGGTAGACCACATTCCAGTCCCATTCCTCTTTGCGGAAGATATTCTCATGATCATATGAGCATGATTGCCAGCCTTCTTCTTTTTTAACCATTGCCAAACTTGTGGCTTCATCACCTCGGAAATAGCTGTTCTTTGAGCAGCTGTATTTGACTTTGAAAATACCTGCTTTCAATTCATCACTTGTGGGAATCCAGATATTCCCCTTGGAAGAGCCAATGGATGCGTTTGAGCCCTAGATAAAAGATAAAAGCAAAATGAATGAGCAAAGGAATGCGATGTGAAGCAATCTGCAATGCTCGATCAAAAACAGTCGTTTCAAGTGTGAGGAACCTTTGGCGGTTCTAGAATAAGGGCTGCCCCATAGAAAAACACAACAATGCAACAGTGCTTTTTTTTATTTTCTGAACTACGAGTACATCATTACGTGTAATGCTTTTTATGGAAATCGTGTGGAATAGAAATTGAAGTTTCTGTCGTCACTGATCTTAGGAGACATTCTTTGAAAGCTATCTGTTGAAAATGGCAGCTTCATGTCTTAGGAGCTTCGATAAGACGGTGGTTTTTATGGTTTTAACTTGGTTAACACAGTGGTTGCTTGAATGTGGCGTTTAGGTCAAGGAGCTAGATTTGACTTGATTGATAATTCACAAACCACCAACCAACCCACGAGAGCTGAATGGTGGATTTCTGCCAGACTGGACAGACATGTCAGGGAGACCAGAACGTTTGAAAGCATCAGACGTTTTGTGAAATGAGAGCATTGGTGTCAAACCACTCCGACCTGGCTGAGCAGAGCAGACTGACCTGACCCATGGTACATGGTGGATGGAGGAGCTTTGAATTGTTTTTGACAGCACAGCACAAACAGTGAGAAAATATTGACAACAATTGCAAGGTAAATGCCAAAAAAGACTACTTGTCAATTTCTCTTCTACAACACGAAATAAGTGGCTAGTGTACAGATAGCTGGTATATCATTGAAGTACAGAAAGCAACTGAAACGAAAAAAAAAAACAAAACAAGAAAAAGAAAGTGAAACATGCCAAGTAAGCTACCATATGCAACTTGCCAAGTTCAAAAATACCAAACAAAAATAAAATTGATGTGTGTGATCAGTGAAATGAACTAATAACCCCAAAAGAGGCAAAACAACCAAAACTAAAAATGGCCATCAAACTGTCATGTTAAAGCTTGACCCCTCGTCAAACCATCAGGTCCGTGCCCAGTGTCTTCTTAACACTGGCCAGTCTGAAATCAGTTCATGACATGTCAGTCAGGGACAATTGGCAGTGACCAGCTGACATTATTTTCTATGACAAAACCAATTTTGCAAATTACAACAGAATTATGATTAACTTTTAGAATTGCAAGCAAAAAATGAAACGAAACCAAATGAAATGCACGTGTGATTCTCAGAACATTCAAAGCCCACACGTCACTCGTGTCATCTATGAAACATTTCTGTTGAGCTGATCAAATACTGATATCACGAACGAATGCAAATTCGTCCTTTTGTGTGGAACAAAAAATACAAATTCAAAAAGCAATAATCAATGATTGTCCAACACCGTAATGCACCCCAACCCTCCAACCCTTTCAAGTGAAGGACACTGGAAGTGAGCATCATTGTTTCTTTGATTTGATCTTGATTTGATCTTTCAAATTTCAATCTCCATTTTTCATCTTTTGTTTGTTATAGCAGGCGATTATTTGTGCCTTTGTCTCACTGCACGCAGCACTTCTTGCTTCTTTGGTTTTTTGTTTTTTTCTTTCCAACTAGTGAGGAAAGAGATAAAGGGGCAGTGGTGGCGAGCTGGGGGCGAGAAGAGGATGGGATAAAATGTGAGTTTTACCAAAGTAACTACTTGTGCCCAGTTTTTCCAACACAGATCAAAATGGAGATGATCCGAGATCAATTGATCTCGGATCAGAGGCACTGATCTCGAATCAGAGAGAATTTCTGATCTCGGATCAGTTTCTGAAGCACTGTTGGGACAGGCCCTGCATTGGAGTTCACATTCGCACTTTGGTTGCCATGGCAACAGAGAACGTTTGAGAAGGAGTCTCAAAAGCGTGTTGGCGTAAAATATAAACTGAAATAATGAAAGTTTCCAGCGTCAGGGGAAAGTAGCGCAATGGTATCGCATCCGACTAGAATCACAGGTACTGGTTCAAAACCAAGTAAACGCAAAATTTTCCAAAATTAATGAGTGGGCTGTTTTGTGGAAGTGTATTCAGATTTTGGCGAGTCACGTTACAAATTTTGTGAGCTTGTTGCAGTTGTCGTGTCTCGGCAGTTAAGAGATGCTGAAAAAGTCTTTTAACGCAGTGACCAGAGTTTTCTTGCCTTTTTCATGTATCTTGTTCTTGTTCTTTCGGTCACATTTCCAAAGACCTGACATCTGGAGGAGACTAAATTCGCGGATGTACGTAATTTGCTGTTTGAGAGGGCAAAGGTCACTCAAGTCAAGTAACCCCTTGTTTTCTTTCGTTTGAAAAGGCTCAGAAAAAGAAAAATGTTTTCGATCGTTGAACAAGACAACAAAGACACTGTCTTCACACTGAGCATCATTGGAACAAAATACCTAAACAAAAAAAAAAGAAAAGAAAAATAGGATTAAATTAAAATTTAATTTAATATTCTGTAAAAAAAGAGTCAAAAGTGGGGAAAATATGCAAAAAATTAAATCGCCGCAAGGTACAACCTTTCTAACGGAATGCCCAGTTTGTTTTTCGAATGCCCAGTTTTTTTTTTCAAAAACAGCGCAGCGCTGCGAACTACTGGCACAACACAAATCAAAAGCCAATTTTGCCCACTCCAAAAATCCATTTATCCGCTTTGATCCACCAAAAATGGAGGATCAGATTTGATCTCAGATCAGAGCCAACTGATTCGAGATCGGGATTTGAGCCACCTTGGAAAACACACAATTCTGATCCGAGATCAGCCACTGATCCTCGACAGCATGATCTCGGATCAGATCCAAGAAACTCAAATTCGACTTGATCCCGAGATCAGAGGCTCTGATCTCAGATCAGATTTTGATCCGCGTCGAAAAAAACTGGGCATTAGCACTCAAACATCAACCCAAATCTTAAATGTTCTCGGTCCACTGGGAGAAAATTTTTTTTTCTCTGCACAGCTGTGGCAGAGTTCGTACAGCCTTGAACCTAATTTACACTCCTTATCAAAAGTTTTCGAACATAGTAGTTCATCTTAACTCAGGGGCCATCTAGAATGAATGGCAGCATGCGCTGCAAAACATCATAACACTCGTGGGAGGCGTGAAGTTGCACCAAGCCCTGTTGAAATCAGATGGCCCATGTATTAATCAATACTTTAAAATATCGCCTATGTTCGAGGACTTTTGATAAGATCTATATAATGCCCTCAGAACCATACCATTGGCAGAATTCATCCCCCAGATCCCGTGCCAAGGGACTCTGTTCGTCAGAAGCCTGCTGGTGCTCTGCCCCAGACATCATACCGGAGGTGTGCCATGTGCCATCCCTCCCTTCGTGGGAGGCTGGATCAACCATTGCAAAGGAGAGAGCTTTCCAATTCAGAGAAGTCAGGGTGATGGCGTGAATATGAAAGAAAAGGGTCAGTTTTTGATGTGTCCCATATGTGCACCAGGAAAACCACACTCTGCTTGTTCCTGAGACCATTCTGAGTTAAAAATGTTGAATGGCATTTTTCTCTCCGGTAACTTACGTGGACTCCCCCGAAGAAGCACTTGGAAAATTATCATATGCAGGAACATGGTGTTCTTTCTGACTCACAAAGTGAACAAATTTCACACATCAAACATGAGCAATGAAGCCTTCCATTGCCATGGTAACCCCAAAAGGGTGGAGAACAATAATTGGAGAAGGAAGGTTTCATCGCACTAACAGCATTTTTAACAGTTCATATCATATGAACTTTAAAGGACCCTTAGCTCCCAAACACAAAAAGGAAAAAAAGTTATTTTACATTTTCGACTCGGAAGGGCCCAAGAACAGCTGGGATATGGTTTTTCTGTTGCATTTATGGGACATCCTGTCTTTCCCACAGAAGGTTATGGAGGAGGCCAATATAATAACATACATAGATAGATCCAAGTTCTTTTTCACTTACTTCACCTCTGAGCTGTCGCCAAGCAAGAGAACCAGATTCCCTTTCCCTCTTATCTTCGTCCTCAGGAGTTCGTTGAGTTAACAAATCAATTATTTCCTTTGCCTCACGTTCGATGAGAGACTTCCTTCGTTCAGAATTGATTTCTTTCAATCTGGTTTTCCTCAGACTTTGAAGAAGTCTCAGAAGCCATGTCTCTGAGCAAAGGTGTTTTCTAGTCTGCAGTACCTGCAATTGATAAAGCAAAGCAAAGCGATCGATCATCTTTACACAATAATCATGACAAGGTATTAAAACAATCTCAAAAAGCCTGATGGCATCAAACAGAACAGACAACAAGAATGGTGGAAATAACTGCTGAATTCCATGGTTTCCTTTCAAACCGATTTATAGATGTAAAGCAATTCATTGCGTATCACAGCAACATCCATCAGAGGTACATGTGCTTCTCTCACACAGATACCCACCGCCGCATCGTCAGGGGATCCGTCGACAAGAGTTTGGATGATGCAATATGCTTCTTTCTTGCAAATTAGCCTGCACTGATCGTCCCCTGACTCGAGTTTACGCAGCCGTTTACACTTTTGGGAGCTCCACCGCAGTCCGCAAAATGCAAAAATTCGACAATGACTTTTTGTTTGTTTTTGTTTGTTTTTCGGTCCACTGGGCATAGATTTTTAAATGCAAATGATCCAGAATAGAAATGAAAGGTTTTCGATTTGTAAATTCCTATGTAAAATAGATTCGAGGGACAATCTGGCGATGATGGACTGACAAGTGCTGTGCTAGATTGACTTTTAGAAGAAAAATTCAGGAAAGCTGCAACCTTCTTCTGCTGGGATAAAAATAGGAATGACATTTTAGTTGACAGCAATGGAAAACAGTTCGAGTTGTTTCCAGCCCTGAGCCCACAGAATACAAGTGCTAAAAACGGTCTAAAATTGGTTGATGGTTTGCTTCCATGGGTTATGTTCAGTGACAAGGCAAAAACATGCATAAGCTATTGTTAATAATTGTCCATTGTAATAACCTTCTTATGATCTGAGGAGTACCTCCATGTAACATCCTGGACACTTTCGTTGGAGAAGGCAATCACATATTGGATGGTCTTCTTCCATCCGTGTTCATAAATGAGAGGCTTATCACAGATATTCTCACATGGATCAGTGTGCAGCCAACGACCTTCCCTCTCTGAATAGACCTCAACCCAAATGTGGTCACCAAAAAGGTCAACGGTCAGTCTTGCATCCCAGTTGAGTGCTCTGCAGCATTGGTAAAATGCAGCTGCCCATTCTCCACATCTGCCCTTCCGCTCCTGGATAAGTTTCAATGGATGTGTGTAGCGTGGAAAGCGGATCTGCTAAGAAAGAGAGAGAAAAAAAAAAGAATGAGGAAACAATGCAACTGACAAAAAATGAGCAATTTTTCTTTTCATGAACACTGTTTTGGTGCATCTTGATATCCAAAACTCCTTCTAAGGGTTCGTTTCTGCATAAGGTGTTCCAGAAGTGTCCCCATTTTCTTTTTTTTAGTTCCGACTTTTTTTCTTTCAGCACTTTCTGAGAGGTCCGTGGCTCTGGGAGCTGATTCCAGCATGAGCATGAGGCCATGGATCACTTGACGTCTCAGTGATATAGCTCGGCGTTGGCAGAGACCTATAAAGCTCGTTGTTTAGGAACGGCACTCCAGTCAAATCGAAAAGCCATATCCTCTGCGCACTGTGCCACAGAGATAGCGACTGAGGTTACGAGGAGTGGTCAAGTTCCACTGAGCTTTGGCAAGTGATCGATGGATTTCAGAGCTTAAATTTGGAGGACTATCTAGACCTTCTCTAATTAGCACCCTGCCAAATTGGCACCTTTCTGCCATCTCTGGATTGGCTTCACCAGCTCTTTTTAGAAGAAGCTCTCCTGAGGCATCGAAACGCAACTCATCCTCTGCCGCTTTCAGCTCCATGGCATTTTGAAGGAGCACCCAATGTTTTTCTTTAGCCAAGGTTGGGAAAGGAATGTAATCTGCTGTTGCCAGTGTGCGAAAAAGGCATGACTGGGCAGTATTTTCATGTCGAGGTCAAGAAATTCTTCAACTCCAACCTTGTTTTTCAAAGCAAGGGTGCACGCAATTGGGATAAGGGTGTCTTTTGGGACCTTCCCTCGATTTTCCAATTTATTTCCTATCTTACTTTCTGAACCAAGAATTCATGATGTCAGTTGATGCTGGTTTTTCCATGTTTTAGTCAATCCCCCAGAACAAAACCCTGAAAACCCCAAAAACCTACCCCCACCCCCTCCCAAGGAAGTTTGGGCATACCCATACCTTGCAGCTCATGCATTTTGCATGGAATGTGATCACACAGCCTCTGGATTTCTGGTCATTCTGCTTTCTTCAATTTAATTGGCCACTGTGAGTCAAAAATCATGTCAGACTGAGATGCTTCATCTGTCACAAATTCATTCAGAATGCCAGGTAACGGAGGCGGACATACTAAATCAACACCGGAAAAGAAACTATGCACATCATGGAATTGAATTTTTGCTTGGAACCCATTGAAAGATCAAAGTCAAAGTGTGCAAAAGAAGAAAAGCCTTGGACAAAGTGCAGCAGGCAAAAGCTCACTGGAACTTGACCACCCTTCGTAGTTGCATTGGTATGTTTCAATTTTCGTGCTGATAAAATGTGTCATGCTACTTTGTGTGAACTATGACCTTTTTCCACCCACAGTGTTCCTATTTTGCTCATGTCCCAGCTTAGTGTTGGATGCCCTCAGTGGCGGCTCGTGAACTTTTTTCTGGGTGAGGCTGGTCACTTCCAATGGAAAACAATGGTAAAATGGGCCATTTGTCTGAAGTAAACAATTCAGACAAATAAACCTGTCTGTGCGAGGTGAATTAAGTGGAGTGTCCATTCAATCATCAGGAAAACGAAATCATTGCAGCTCATCCCAGAAACTCTTATTATTTTTGGTATCAAAACTTTCCTCTGCAGTGCACTTGCATCAGCAAATCCTCGTGGAGGCCAATTGAAGCAACACAAGCAAAGGCTAAACGTTCTGAAGTTATTGCAATATTCTCTTTTTATCTGCCCGGTGAAGGTCCAGCTTACGCGTCTCAAAGATGAAAGAATATCATCCATTCACCACATTTTTTTATGATATCCTTGGAGATTTTCCAACCAACGAATGTTCCAGCCGAGCATTTGAAATTCTGCGCAATAAACACACACGAATGTCCCTTGTGAATGGGATCAGCACCAATAGGCATACTATAGCAACTCTGCCATTTCGAATTTACCTGCGATTGCCTTCTCGAATTCTCACCGCACAAATTTTCCTGCGAGATTTTGCAGCCTGCTTCGGAATTTTGATTTTCGAAAATGGTTGCCGTTTGAGGTGGGGCAATCTGCAAACAACCACAAAATGTTCCATTCATGCTCCAAAGAAAAGTCTGTGATGGCGTACTCTCAAGGGCGCAGATCCATGCTGAATATTGGGGGGGACGATGAGGAAAAATTCTTTGTTGTCCGAAGCGTTGCGCGAAGCGCAACGCCGGGGGAGGGGTTCGGGGAGGGGGTGTCCCCCTTCCCGGAAGGGGAAGAAATTTTGAAAAAAATGGAACCTCAAATGGTGCTCAGAATGCTCAATTTTTAAAAAAAACTGAGCATTTTTCCTTGCATTCCCCGTTTACTCAGAACAGATAGACAACGTCAAATCAGTCAATGAATGTTGTCTTTTCAAATCTAATTTGCTGCAAAAAACACGAACACGACGCGACCAAACAACCACGAAAGTGCTATCGCGTCTCAAACACAGGACTCAACGACACAACTTTCATCATTTCAACTTCAGATTTCAATTTAGGATTCAGAATTTTCTGTCTTTCTTTCGTCATCCATAGCCAAATTTCCATTCGCCCTTGTCCGTGATTTTCATGAACTGCCGTCGGCATCACGTCCCATTCAACAAGCCCGGATTTAGACATGGGCCGATGGGGCCCGCGGCTGTTGGGGCTTCCGAAAAAGTTGCGACCCCGGCCCCCAGAAGTGTGAGAAATTTTGCAATTTCATCACTCATTTTGATTTTTTGCTGTGGTTTCTCAGAAAAAACAGAATCTGGCACTATCGGCTTCATATTC
>JASGXE010005766.1:0-22856 GCA_030068105.1 Sinentomon sp. SZTP_YWyxl | reverse complement strand
GGGCCTTGGCCAAAGAACCGACCCTGAATTGACGGAATATCCAGGGAATGCAGGGATGTGCGGCCACTTTCAGATTGGGAGCATTGAAAATACACACACACTTTGTCTTTGTCATTCGAGGAGCCAGAATGGAAGTGGTTAAATGTTACCAAGAAGCTCTGTTTTTCTTTACTTTCTTTTAAAAATAAAATAAAAAAATTAATTTATTTTATTTTTTTCCTAAAATAAAATAAAATAAATTAAAAGTTGTTTCAAAATACTTCTTTGGGAGCCAGCCATTATCGGCCAACCGTTTGCAACAGTTGTTAATTCAGCGAGAAGCGTTTGTTGGTTTAGCTCCGAGATGCACAATCGAATGTTGATTTTTTTGGCATTTCGTGCACAATGAAAGGGCTCTTGGCCTGTCATGGATTTGCGTGACTATGTGGGATTCTTCCTTCTGGGCTTAAAATATTTTTTTTTATTTCAATTTCTTTAATTTGTTCGTTTCAAAATGTGCCAACAATGAAGTTGAACGTCTAATAATAAAAAAAAAAATAAATGAAAGGAAAGTTAAGATGTCATAACAAAGGATAATTCAGCAGGTCTGGGCTGCATCAAATTAAAGGGGACACCACTCGAATAGAATCCCAGGTAATTATGGCAACCATGCAAGACTGGAGTAGAAGAAGGGAGGGTTATCATTCACGAACCACACTGGGAAAAAGCCGTTAAAATGGCAATAAATTTCAGGACGGGATTCGATGAATAACCATTTTACTGATGAAAATATCAAATTCTGAAGCTAAAATGAACACTCGAATTTTTAGATTTCTTCACCTTCTAGACAACTCCAGCTCCAGACGTCATGCCAAGGTAATCGGCCCTTTGGAACACATCTTGAGCTTCGGCCCAGGCCTAGTTCCTCCTGTGGAGAGCTTAACATCCCTTCCCATGCATACAAAACGCCTTCCAATTTCGCTGAAAAATGGGCGCCTCGCGAAGGTAACGATCCCCGCTCCACAGATTTTAGAAGCGATTTGCTCCAATAGCTCATCGTGACGTTTTGTCTCCCTTGCAGTGTTGCCACAGCAGCGTTTTTGTTGCCTCTTCTTTATTTTTGATGCGAGTTATGAAGTGCCAGACTTTATAGAAGGCGCGTTATGATCGCGTTATGATCATCGACAGCGGCAACAGAATATCAAACTCTGCTGCGCTGCCAGAAGACTGCAGACAACAGAGATTCCTGTTCACATCCGGGTTTCAAAGATCGAGAGTTCATTTTTCATGTCCAAATTGTGACAACACACACTATAGGCATCACACAAAAATACCCCACAGACGTAAGTGACGAATGTGGAAATTTTAAAATAGATAACCCGCAAAATTTCAAATTTTCAATTTTTGCGTTGTTTCAATAAACTGACACTTGTCTCTGCTGAAATAAAGTGGTAACAGAATGAGAACTGTGTGGGTATTTAAATTAATACTGTACTGATATCGGTCGATGGGTAGGCCAATATACGAGGGTCGGTCAACTTCCAATGAGAATGGCCCAGTAAATGTTGTCCAATTTGAATGAAACTTTGCAGAGCAGTTCTTTAGTCTTATTTAGGATGACTGGCTGAATTTTAGAGATTTCCCACACCTAGAACAGAATTGGGAAGGTTTCAAAACAAACGCCTAATTCTGACACTTTTCTGAGCTTGGCATCCGTTGAACAAGGAGCAGTGATTCGATTTCTTCCCAAGGAAGGAGTGACACCCACTGGCATCCATTTCCTCATGGTCAACATGTTCCTCGAAGAAACTCCTTCACATCCTATGACTTACCGCTGGGTCGAAAAGTTCAGAAGGGGTCAGACATGTCTTGAGAATGAGACCTGTGATTCAAGGCAGTGACGCCATGCAGCCTTAACCAACTTTGACAGAAAATCAAAATCAAACATATGAACTGCTCCCAAATCTGTATTAAGTGATGGAAATCCTTATAATTCAGTCAGTCTTCCTAAATAAGACTAAAGAACTGCTCTGCAAAGTTTCATTCAAATTGAACAACATTTACTGGGCCATTCTCATTGGAAGTTGACCGACCCTCGTACTAATTCAACTGCCGGGTCGGCAGGTTTGACAGCCAGCCAAAACGATGGCTGGCGTTTTTTTTTCGTCCTTTGGTCTTCATCTTCTGCGAATTGCTGTTAGCAACCAAAGCAAATGATCACATAGGGATATATTCTGCACTGCTCAATTTGTCATGCCATTTATATTGACCAGAGTAGAAAATAAGTACTCGAATTTTCATCCGAATATGTATGCATAGGCCTATACTATTCGTACCTATACAAGCGCACGCATACCCATTGAACTTTTGCCCAAGCATATGCTTATGAATAAGCTCTTCCAAGTCAATGTGCTTTGGTTTGGCATGGTGGCCTGCTCAGAATTCAAAGCAAGGACAAGACACAAGGAAAGAAAAACCTCCCCTTCCTTTGCCCAACTCGTGGTTAAAGGAAAGGGAGGGAGATGGGTGATGGGTGATGGGTGATGGGTGAAGGTATAAAAGTATGTTTGCTGAGGGTTCCACCGGCAAAAAATAAATGCTACAGGCATGGCAACCATAATAAATCATCAATAAATCAGCACGTGGGTCGCCACAAAGATCAAAGCAGGTAATTTTCTTCAGCCATTATCAAAGACACCAGATTACCAGAAACGTGTAAACGCAGGGAAAGTTTTGCACCACGGAGGACAAATTGCGACTTGGCTGGAGGACCTCATATGAGAATCGTGAAAACAGCACGAGCCATGTTCGGCCATATTGACATGGCCGACAGTGGCTCTAAAGATGCGTTTTTCCTCGATGAATTTTGTTTTTCTTCATTTTCCAAAAGTGCAAAAAATCCAGTTGGCCTAACGTGGTTCTGGCCCGCCCAATTTAATTTTAGTTCACTAAGCTAACCTGGTGTTGTATCCAATGAGTCCAAATATATCTGATGTAGCTGACTCTTCGATAGAGAATCGAATTCTGTAACGTAACAAAAACAGATGCAATAAAATGTTGCATAATTTCGGAAATTTTACGATTTTCGGACAAACCAAATCTGTCTATTTTTGACAGCACCAAATTGTGGTTTTGAACTTTCACAGAAATTAACTGAGTGACACATGCAATAATGATGTATCATGGGTCATAAGCAAACGATCCGAGAAATATTAAACACAAGCTTTGTGTCGAGATTCCATTAAATTAAAGTCCTATAAGACGGAATCAACACGGGAGTTTAAGGATGATAAGGATTATGAGGATTTCAGGATTTCAGAGAACAATGGCGAATGAAAATTTCGATAATCCTGCAGCGCGCCGGACTTTCTGGAATCATAGGTGTTTGCAAAAGGTGACTCAACATAGCGCCACATTGAGCAGAGCATCCGAGTGGATTCCTATTTTTCATACGCCCGCACTGGTTCTCATGCAATCTTGGGTTCTTCTCATCTTCGCATAAGATGGTAACTTGTGATACAGAGCTTTCTCAAATAGGTATTTTAATTTCGGTTGTGAACAACGCAATTAGCCTGGAATCTCACATTTGTGTTTAACGTCCTGACACGAAATTGGGAAAATAAAAGTCTTTTAAGCAGGATCAAAAGAGGTGAGTGTTAAACATGGCTAGAATCAGAGACAGGTGTCTAGTTATTTATGCTGTGTGTGAACTCATGATATCAATATTGGGTACCAAGTGAATAAACGAATCTCTAAGAGTGGCGTCGTGCACAAAGGTTATGTGAACCTTCACATAGAGACTGTTTTCATTTTGAAAGACTGTCTTCATTTTTGAATGAAGAAAAAGTTCATTTTATTTTCCAAAGCATGTAGATCATGCTGTAGATCATGATGTAGATCATGATCTACAGCATCATCATGATGTAGATCATGATCTACATCATGATAGTATCATCATAGTAGTGTATAGTAGTAGTAGATACTATCACGATACAATATGATAGTATATATATCATATGATAGATATGATACTATCATGATAGTAGTAGATACTATCATGATAGTATCATCATGATAGTATCATGATGATACTCATGTACATGCCAAAGCATGTAGATCATGTAGCCCTGAATCGTTATCGATCAGTATACGAATAGTTAAAATCTTGGATTTAGTTTGAAGTTTCAGCGCGCCTCTTATTTTTTCGTGGCAGGTGTTGCTGTGGCAGCACCATTATTTTTTTTCGCTGGCATTACACGCCTCTGTTCTTGCGGAATGGTTAGCAGCCCGTTGTCCAATTTTAAGCAGCTAGTCTTTTGCGATAATTTGATTATGAGGTTTTACCTGAGGATAATTTTTGGACCTTAAAAGCGTTCACATCGATCTCCCTTTGAGAACATATATTTGGGTTTGAAAACGTAACTTTGGAACTATGAGATCTACCATAAAAACTTGTTCAAAATCATTAGAAGAAACAACAGGTTCAAAATTGAATGCACACGGGTATTCTGTACACATTGGTCTGCTGTTCGACAATAGTTTCTTTCTTTTAGTTCATCGCAATAAAGTATTCGTATTTGGAAAACTAATTAAAGTTGGGAAATGATCAGATGTAGGATAATTCATCATGTATCATCCAACGTTATCTTGATATCCGTTGTGTGAAATTAGGTCAATTGCCGATGACTGAGCTCCTGATACTTGTGTAGAATTGAGACGACTTGAGTGCATGAGTTCTGCTACACTACCTCTTTTCTATAAATGCTACCCACAAGGACTAAAAGTTTACTAGTATCGACATTCGAATCCCATTGGAATATTGCAAAAGAGAATCATCAAGAGCTTGGAGGGAAGTGGCGTTTTTCAGTGAGTGTGATAAATTTAGCACCAATTAGATTATCAGAACTAGTTTCTTGCAGGTTTGACCACCGCAAACTATTCTGAGCATTGGTCATCTTATTGGTTGGAAAAGTCTTTAGGCTGCAATGATATTTTATTGATTTAGAACCTGTCGCTAATATTGCGACCCACTCCACCTCCGTGCATTGATAATCTTGTAGGCTTGACATAGGTTTTGTCTGGGATGCCTAAATTTTGCCAAGTTTCCTCCAAACCAGTAATATTTATGGGGATTTTCGTGAGAGAAGGAGAGAGCAACATTCGAGATCAAGAATTTTTTATCACACTGCGATTGTTGGATATTACATAAAACATCAAAAACACAAAATCGGGAACAACATATATCAGCCGACAATTTGACAACTTGTACTCATTCGAGTCCTAGTGCTCAATTGTAAAACCGAGAGAATGTAGATTTCAACCTGTCCAGGTGTGCATCACATGTTCGGATATTGAATTTATAACGGTTTATGTCCTGGTTGAAGGGATTACTGATTGCACGGCCTATTTCAATTTTTCTGACAAGGAGTTTGACAATCGTTGGTTCAAATGTGCCTCCACTCCTTCCTTTCTGACCAACCCTGCAAAACAGATCACTTGTTGCGGGGTCACACGCTCATACAGGAAAATAATCACACTTGACAGGTTACGAAGCCGATGTCATATTACTTCAGCTTAAACCTCTTCGCTGCTTTCAGAAGCTCGTTTTCATTATACCGGTGAGAAACGTCACAAAGATGCACTTCAACCCATTTCCAAAAGGAAGGAGATACTATTCACGCTAGCCCTTCAATCAACTATCGCCTTCTCGGTTGCCCATCATGTGTATTCGGCTAGAGAGGAGCGCCAGCCTTCGTTTATGTCATTAATACGGGAGCACTGGGCCGATTGATTCAGCTGTTATTGAGTGATTCCGTCTGACTCTTCATCTGATCAGCTACATTTTCATTATCTTTGATGTAGTCGTCCACCACTGCTAGCTTTGTGCTCCCACACTGCAATTCTTTCTTGTAACCATCGAGACTGTCACTGAAGAAGTATACCAACTTACAGAGGTCATCATTCTTTCCATTCAGAACAGAGCTCAACCTATGAATTCTCAGAGCTCAGTCTATGAATTCTGCCACAAAGTTTGTCAATGTTTCCGGCCAATGCGTCTACCTTCTTTTATTCAGTATTACTTACAGACTTTCTTGACAATCTCATGGTCTAGAATTACTGTCCACAATTTCCCCCTGGAGAAAATCTTATGACTGTTGCAATTCCGTTGGGAGTGCAAGAAGGTACTCAAATGAGAATGTGTATATGATATAGAAAAGGGGATTAAGCGGAGCGCCCAATAGATAAATTAACCAAGCAAAACACCGTACGGGCCATATTCCCCGTGCGATTATGAAATCATCTAGTTAAATTGAATAAACAACCAAGTATTCGTAGAACATGAATGTCTGTGACAATCAGTTATTTGCGCAATTTATTTCTTTCTCGTGGTACTGTTCCTGTATCCTGACGAACAAACCGAGCTGAACCTTACCACGCATTCCATCTGATTTGTATTTATCATAGGAAGCTGAAAAATAAGATCAGTGGGTTAGTTTAACAGTTTAGTTAAGTTTACATTTTAAAAACAATGAACGCAGGTGGTCATCATTTCGAAAGAGGAAATGTTAAAATGTCATATGAAAATTTTAGAAAAATACCTTTGGCTTTTCTACGAAATGTAAACTGTTCTACTCCAAAAGGAGCGTGTTCATTTTTTAAAATTGTTACTTTAGATCTTGAAATTGTTCGTGCTGTAAACGCAAGCCTTTTTATCCAAACAAATACCAGCCGTTATGGTTCAGCAAATCCATAATTCGCGTCACTGAACGGCTGCATTAATTGTTCACCCGTCATCAAATTTTCTTGTGTTTGGCAACACTGATAATTTATTGTGGTCTGCAAATACTGGTATCGTGTAAGAAATTCTAGCCTCCATTGTGTTTTTATGTGATGGAGTTAGTCAGTTAGTGGTTCCGATAATAAAACAAGTGAACTTTCAGAAAGCATATGAATGTTCGTTTTTACCTTTCGTATAATCAAGTTATTTATTGGATATCGAAGGATGTTTAGAATCAGGTGAAAGTTCTTGCAAACTAGAAAATGAATATTTTAGTTCGCGGATTCCACGAAATACGATCTACAACCTTTAGAATAATTTTGTTTCGATTCATTCATATCAGGATTAGAAATGGCCAAATTTTACGAACGAAGAGTCGTCACAGGGCAAAAATGATTGTCTGCCTTTTCGTATGTGGAAAGATACTTCCATCAAAATTCAAGAGCTCGGAATGATAAAAATCGGAAAGAGAAGATGTCAAGTATATCTTCCTTTTGACTCAAACTGCACACAAATTGCAGCCTGCCGTATAGGCCTACAGACGTCTTTGACGAAAAATACAAAAAAAAAAAAAACAAAGGAAAAGGCTACAGATCAGTATAGGGTTATTAAAAGTTGTCAACAAGGGGAAAAAAGATAAAGTCCACCAACGGTGAAAAGTACGGTTAAAACCTAGCGCTGTAGGGATCTTAAGTTTCCAACCTCGGAATCCCTGATCTTCAAGGTAGCCTATAATAAGTGTAAAAATATTTCCGTTCAGACAGTGTTTACCTCTTTTTAACCCAGAACCAGATTGCGATTTGGTTTTGTTTCGTTTGCGATTTGTTTTTTTTTTTTGCTAAACCGTTTCTCATCGCTAAAATTTAATGAGTATTGCCACCGCCCTGAAATCTTGTTTTAATCATCGTTTTTATCTCCTGTACGTCGACGACACCATTTGGGTTTGCTAACATGTTTCAGATACTTGTCGCACAGAGGCATACTAGAAAGATTTTCATTTGAGCCGAGTTCACTGGAGGTAACTCATAAGGCTCTACACTTTTCACTAAAACCAGAATTAGAAACTTCCATATCTGAAAAATCGCAACACTAGAAAACTAGAAAACTAGAAAACTAGAAAACTAGAAAAACTAGAAACTAGAAATCGCAACACAAACCTTTATCTGTCCGTACGTTACATACACCCCATTTAAGGGCTAAAAATCATCTCCATTTGACTGAGAAATGGTGCATAAACCAACCAGCTTCAACCTGCTACTGTATAATGATTTCAATCTTCTTCCAATCGCCAAATGCGATAAGGATTGGTGCTGCCAAGCCAACATTTTCGGTTTTAACAATTCACCAATTCAATGGTTGCTGCACCTAAAGAAATTGGCTTGTTTGTTTACATTCGCCTCAAGAGCGCGCCGACGCGGTTCAAAGATGAGGCTGGTGCTATACGCATTGAAAATTAATAATTTTATAAATGTTGTGTGTCAGTTTAAATAGTCGCAGCTTTACACACAGATTTAGAAACAAAATAAAAACTGGGATTCAACTTTGAGGCAAGATGCAAACTCGGTTGGTGAGTTATATCACCAGATCTTCCCGCATCTCATCACTGCAATTTATTTTATTTTATTGAACAACGCAATAATGTCTTTCGTCCCTTTTCTCCAGAATCACACAGTGATTCGTAATGGTTTAGCGCAATATTTTCCGGAAGTTGCCAAAAGAATTATAGTTCATGCACGGTGTGTAAATTTAACTTACGTTTTATGAATGCCATGACAATATCGGGATCATGCTGAACAAATTTGGTTACAACATAATCCAACCGGTCAGGGTCTAAATTTGGAGGTTGATAGAAGAAAATTTATGGTAAGGCTGTAATATAGAACCTACGCATTTAGGAAAATGAGGCGGGCTCAGGATTCTTTCTTCGATGGTTAAACCATGTCCATGACGTACGAATATACGTATTTCAATGCCAAAACTCAACACAAAGGAGTACGACACAATTTATCACTGGCTCATAAGCCTCTACCGCTATTTTTCATATCAATATACATTTTGGTAAAGGATTTTTACATGTAGCAAACAAACGATAAACTATTCGTCAAAAGGAAGGGTGTTGTACCGATGTTTTTTTGTCTGTTTGCCACCTTGAGTCTGCTTTGAAATTTCATTTCACTGTTTTTGACCTTGCACAAGAACATCACACTCTGAGATTCGATTGGTTCATCAGGATTCACAAACACAATGGAATACATCAAAAACAATTTTAAAACCGGCCTGGTTACTTCTCAGGATTTAGGGTTTTGTTGCGAAACAAAATTTCAGGCACATATTTGTGCCCCTATTCATGCAGAATTAGAAAAGGAAACAAAAAGAATCGTCGTCTGTTACATACTCTTTGTGGATTCCATAACGTGCTTGAAAGCTTGCAAATAAATCACGTCTTTTTCCAAAACTATAATCGGAAAAAAGGGCAAAAGTCATGACCGGGAACGCATCCGATTGAATATGATGAGATTTTACGATTTTATCAATATCTGCCTGCAGAGACAACGTTACAAGGATTGATGAACTCTCTACACCGTTTGACTTGTCAGTGGAAACCTCTTAATCTTCTGAACGAAATTAGCATACGTTTTGTACTCTCCAATGGATGTGTGACAAAACAAAAAACAACAAACCGAACATATTCTTTAGACTACAACTGATGGAAAAGTTATTGTTTCTTGCTTTATAGGTTGCATGCAGGAAAGACTATCTTCTTCTTTTCAGAAAGGCAATGCGAAAATTAAAAAATCCGGCATTACTCCAAGAACGCGGTTTTGGGGCGCTCTTCTAATCCTGTTGTGAAACTAACATATATCCTTGCCTTGAGCGGTTAATTCAACATTTTAGCGTTTATTTCTCGCAAGGGAGGAATTCGAATTTTGTTGGAATTAGCCGGAGTGTTTTCATACTGTTTGCTAAAAAATTCTCAGTCTTCCGACAAATGTGCAAGCCTAAAATTTCTGTGGTTTAAGAGAAGCCTGGGAATTTGCTTCAATGTCAATAAGAATAATTCATTTCCGCTTTCATTTTTCGTTGTCGTTCGTTTGTCACTTTCGTCGTCGTTCGTTTGTCAGTCGTCGTTCGTTTGTCAGTCGTCGTTCGTTTGTCGACCTGCAGTCACGCTCAGCAGCTCCAGTTCGTTTTTAAGCTGTCGCTACACCGTAATTTTCTTCTATTTGGACAAGTTTACAATCAACAATCGAACTTTGTTCTCGTGAGCTTCATCATGCCGTCACGTAAAGGAAGCAAAGCTACGTCTGGCACTGTTACATGCTCAGACCAAAATTCATCTGCTGGCGGTTCGAGTGACACTTTGTTCTGCCTTGAGAACTGCAAATATGGCAGAAAGCAACCGCCTGGTTCAAGTGATATGATCATGTGCGGCCTCCAGCTGTCAAAGTGTGCGAAGTGGTTTCACTTGGACTGTGTCGGACTTCCAGAAAGTTGCGAAGTTACAAGTTTAGCATGCATTTCATGCCAGGTTGAACAGCTAGCGTTGATCCGAAAAATGCTCGATTGTGGATCACTGATGACATCAATTCGTGATCTTGAAAGCAAAGTCAAAGAACTGAAACACTCGCTGTTCTCGTCGTTAAATGTTTATGGTTCCAAGTTTCAGGAACTGGAATCACGCTTTGATTCAGTTGACCACACTTTGGCCGCAATCATAAGCCAAATAGACAAACCACTTGGCGCCTCTTCCAGTGCAACAGCACCCGTTTGCACAACACCTCCTGTTCCAGAACGGAGCAAGCCTGCTCCTGCTTTCCAAGTACCCACCGCAAACTCTGAAGTTGGTGGTTCCAGTTCCACTACACCAACTCGTCGTTCCAGTGCCATTCGAGAACAGTTGCCGGAGATGTCTCACCTGACACACGGTAGCACGGCACGGACCGACAATTCGTTCGGCCGCAAATCTTCAGCTTGCAACGTCTTTCCACGCAATCCAAACCCCCTGCGTGGAAAGATAACTCCATCGCGTCGTCAACCCCCTCGTTTCAAAACGGATACGAGGCCTTTTAACCTGCAAAATGTTGCTGCGCCGTTTATTTTTAATCCACACCAAGACAACTCGTCTTATGTCAGCAAAAACTTTCGCAATTCTCGTAACGAGGTGCTGGTTCATGGTGCGAGGGGCTCCAAAAATGTCATTATCGGCGACTCAATAGTCAAATACTCGTTGCTTGACCATAACTGTGACTGTGTCGTGTACTCAATCCCAGGCGCCACAATCGATCGATTGGTGAACTTTGTCGCCTCCTCCAACGCAATTCATGGAGGTGTCGAAAAAGTGATTGTCCATGTTGGGACCAATTCCTTGAGTAGATACTGCAGTGTGGAAAAAACAGTGTTCGACATGCAGCTGCTGTTTGACGCAATACGTGCCAAGTCCATCAAAGCCTCCTTGGCGCTCTCTGGTATTGTGGACAGAATGGACCTCCCACTTGCGGTCATCTACGATGTCAACTCAAAGCTCTTTGATCTCTGCCGACAACATGGAATTGCATTTGGCGATGTCAACTTTGCAATGACGGATAAGTGTCTCAGCAAGGATGGTATTCATTTGTCACATGAGGGTGTCCGATTGCTCGATTTCCTGTTTAAACGACTCTTTGATGTGCTAGGGACTGTTGACACAGGTATGTTCTTTCAAAATAATTTGTCTGGTGGCCAACACGCTTCAAATTGGGACATTCACATGGGATGACGCGAAGGTTTCATCGCTGAAATGGACAGACGCGAGATGGACTCTTACGCACTTGTGTTACTGGTGTACAATCAGCTTTACTCTGTTATCAGCAGAGCTTTTCTTGAAAATTTTATCGCCGCTTATTCTGCTTTTTTGCTTCTCGCAATCGCAAATCTGTTCATAATATTCCGCTCATTATTTCTGCACCATTTGTCATTCGCAATCATTGCCAGTCGTCGCCTCGGATATTTTATTGATGTGCTCACACATCGCCAGCTCGAAGTTATTAATACTTGCACCGACGCCGCTGCCGATCGGGCTCTCACTCGTTTCAATCCAACCTCCTCTGTCGGGACAGGTATTGAAACGAGTGCGGAGCCTACAATTTCTGGCAAACGTCAGGTTCAGCCTGCTTGTCCGCTGACTGGCAATATTCCTGACAAAAATGACACAACACAGATTGTATCGTTAAACCCTTCGGTGAGATCTTCTGACGCACCTGTGATCATGGCTATTATTAATTGCAGATCTATTGTCAGTCAGGGGAAGAGGGTTGAACTTGCAGACTTCATTGCTCAGTATGACATTGCCGTCTTGTTTTTAACAGAAACGTGGCTTTCTAACACAGTTGGAGACACTGAAATCCTACCAGACAACTTTTGTGCCTTTCGCAAGGATCGCAGTGGTCGTGGGGGAGGGGTTTTGATCGCTGTGCGTGAAGACATCCAAAGTTCCGCTGCAAACACGGGTATCTCCTCACTGAGTCCTTTGGAGATTGTTTGGGTCACCCTTCGACTTCCTGGGAATTTTCAGGTGTTTGCTTCCAGCGTTTATATTCCGCCAAACCTAAATGCGAATGATGTCATTTTCAATGACTTTTATGATTCTGTAAGATTTCACTGTGAATCTCACCACAACATCCTTATTGGCGGAGACTTCAACTGTCCTTCCCTTTTAACATTATTTAATGGCCAACCATGTAGGGCAAATAGCAATGATTTGTTTGTGTTCGACATTATCAACTCATTTGCTTTGAATCAGCATGTTTCCCAACCAACCAGGAGTTGTAGTACCGCTGCAACCCTCCTCGACTTAGCTTGACGAATTTTGATGTCCCATCTCCAATAACCTCAATTGTTCCAGGTCTTTCTGACCACGATGCTGTCATTTTATCTTTTCCGACAATTAGATGCAAGTCTTCACCCATTGGCCATAAAAAAGTAATAAAAAATTATGACACTGTTAATTGGCCCAGTCTAAATGCCTCGTTGATGACCAACCCCTTATTTTTTGGCTACAATATTGCTAACAGATCGGTCAATGATGTCTGGGTTACGTTCAAATCTACCCTTCTAGCCTGCTTGAACAATATACCTGAAAAATGTAAAAAATCCGACAAAAAGTTTCCGTGGGTTAACAGAAAACTGAAATTACTCCTTCGTAAAAAGAGAAAAGCGCATTCAGTTCTTAAACATTGCGAAACTGTAACTCACCGTCGAAAATACGAGTTTTTAAGAGAGGAATGTGCTGCACTGAACTCAGATCTGTTTGGGGCATTTATTTCCCGTGCCATTTCAAGCAGTTATTCCCGTCAATTTTGGGCCTATTTGAAATCACTCAGAAAAAAGAAGACATTTCCTCCGATCACAGATGCAAATGGTGTTACCTCAAATTCTGCTGTTTCCTCCGCCAACATTCTAAACGATTATTTTGTTAGTGTTTTTTCGCCTTGTGATCTGCCTGTTGATGTTGATGCCAGTGCCGCTCCCAATGATCTCAGTGATAATTTTGCGGAACCCATATTCTTCACTGCGGCAGGTGTCCGCAAGCTCCTCAGTCAAATAAAATCTAACAAACCACCTGGTCCAGACGGTCTGCCTGGAAGGTTACTTAAAGAACTAGCCCCCTCGCTTTCCGCCCCCGTAGCTTCTCTTTTTAATCTTATTTGCAACAGATGTGAGATTCCCTTAGACTGGAAGCGGGCAATTGTTACACCAATACCAAAGAAGGATTGCCCCAACAATTCTCCGTCAGGATACCGCCCCATATCCTTGACATGCATTTTATCGAAAGTTTTTGAAAAGGTTATTTGCAAATATATCACGGGTTTTCTCTCCAGCATCAATTATCTTCATCCGAATCAATTTGGCTTCAGGCAAAAACGGTCGTGCGAGGCTCAACTGGTGTTGTTCGTTGATGACATTGCGCGGTCACTGGACTCAAATATCCCTGTAGATGCTGCCTTTCTTGACCTATCCAAGGCTTTTGACTTAGTGTGTCATTCCAAACTCATTCAAAAATTGCAATCAATCGGTATGCCTTTAAATTTGGTTTTGCTAATTGAATCATTCCTTCGCAACAGATCCCAACAAGTGTGCGTTCAAGGGTCGCTTTCCAACACAGCCAGTGTGACCTCTGGTGTACCCCAAGGCAGCGTTATTGGTCCTCTGCTTTTTCTCATTTATATCAATGATATCGCAGAAGGCTTGACATCTTCCGTTCGCCTGTTTGCGGACGATGTTGTTCTTTACAGGCCCATCAACACTGTTTTGGACAGTGCGGCACTGGCATCTGACCTACACTTATTATGGACCTGGTGTGAGAGATGGGGTATGAGGATAAACACCGACAAGTCTAAAATAGTTCACTTTGGTTCTCGTTCAACTGCTGTTACCCCTGTCTACTCCATCAATGGTATCCCTCTCCTCGTAGTATCCCAAATTAGGTACTTGGGGGTCATTTTTTCAAGTGATCTATCTTGGGACTCTCATATCAATTCTGTTGTAAAAAAAGCTTCCGCAACCATTGGCTATATTTATAGAAATTTAAAGACAGCTCCTGCTCGACAAAAAAGACAAGCATTTGTAAGTCTAGTTCTGCCCGTTTTGGAATACGCCTGTTCTGTATGGAATCCCTCCAAACGACGTGAAATTCAATCACTGGAAAATGTGCAACGGCGAGCAGCAAGGGTAATTACTGGTACTTATGACAGGATTGCCAGCGTGACCAATATTTTACGGCAACTTGAGCTTCCTTCTCTGGAGTCTCGACGCCGGGAGCACTCCATCAATGTTTTGCTCAGTTTCCTGGTTCGTGACATCGACTGTCCAATTCCCTGTCACTACAGCCTGAAGGCAGTTCAGCGCCGGACAGATAATGGATTGAGCTTTGTGCTTCCGCGTTGCAAAAAGAATATCTACTTTAACTCTTTTTTCCCGCGTACTATTACTTTGTGGAATAGCCTTCCGAAAGAATCCAACATCATTTCTGCTGCTTCAAAGTGCATCTCCCACACCAGGCAAAACATCAATAATTGAAGTTGTTATACTTGTTATACGTACCGATACAAATCGCTGATAATTGCCGCATTTCTTAATCCATTTTCTTCTCGCATTCAATTCCATGCCTTGTGTTTTATTGTCACGTTTGTTCTTGACTCTGCCTTGGGCTTCGACGATTTTTTTTTCTCTTTTTTTTTTTTTTCTTGTCCACCAAATATTTTGTGGAATCTTGAGAATAAATAAATAAATAAATAAATTTTAGCGTATTCAAAACCCACATGACGACTTTTGTAGCAAATGTGCTATCCATTCACGAATACAATGTCAAATTCTCAATCTCTACCAAGATGTCTTTTGCCATACAGATGTTTTTTCTGGAAAAGGCCATACTCGGCATTTAGCGTTTTCGAGTCAGAGAAAATAAACGTATTATTCTGTAAGACTCGATGTTACGATCGTTTTGCAGCTTCTTCGCTCTTCGCCCCCTTAAGTAAACAGGCCGCTACTGCATACAGGATAGCCGAAATGCTGGGCAATCACTCGATTATTGGCAGACGCATTTTTTGTCGTTTCACTCCAGCATTGTTCCTCCGTGAAAGAACTTGGCACAACTTTCACACCACGATTGAAGATGGGAATGATACCCTTCAATACCGCGTTCTCATCTGCATCATTCCACCACACCCACATCTTCTAAAGTTCCCGCCCAAATGATTCCCTGACCGCTTTCACAACTGGCGTCTCTCCTCTTGTTTGAGCCCTTTATCGTGGCATTTCAGGGTCGTAGAACATATCAGATAGACGCCCAGCATTTCTGAAGTATACTGGCAACAAATCGGATTTCCAAAATTATCGATTGAATAAGTCCTCGCGTCGAAAAAATAAATTATCAGTGAGCCAGATTCTTCAGTGATGTGCAGCATCTTGTTGCACTTGGTCATTGACAAGAACAATCATACATTTTCCAACTTTTCCCAGTTACCGTGAGAATTTATACTGTGATGGCCTGGTCCTGTTCGTTATGCATAATGTGCAGAAATATCTAATGCACTTGAGAGAGACAAAAGTTTCCAGATTTGTGCGACGAGACTTGGAAAGCACTCCAGTGCGTGATTGCTGAAACGAAAAAATCGTAGTTCTTGAAACTAAATGACATAATCGCACTCAGACTGCTCCCCCATTTCTGACATCAGTTGACGAGTTTCCTCGGGGATCAGCCGTTTATATTTAAGGCAAAGTATTTTCTCTATCTTTGCAGTAACCAGCAAATACATTCTCAATTTTTACTAGAAGAAAAATCCCAGATTCGAAAGCAGGCAATGTGGTGGGCTGCAGAGAAAATTAGAAAGATTTATTTTTCCCTCAGTTTTCGCCTAGAGTGAATATTCTCAGTGGGCTGTCTTTTTTCTTTCAACCGTGTAGGAGTTGCGAAAAATGAGTCGAAGATTCGAGAAAATTAGTCCCCTCGAAGATTTGCACAGACTGCGTATTTTCGAAACCGACCGATATCGCAGGTTGCACTGACGTCATTGCAACAAAAACCTGACTTATACACAACAAACGAAACTTTTAAAGCAATTTCAATCTGACCTAACCTTTGCAACCTACCTTGACCTGCACCTGGTTTCCGCGTCCCCCAGCCTCAAAAATGTGAAAAGTCCCCAGCCACAAAAATCTAAAATAATCTGCCACCTGCTGGAATCGATCCCTTGCGTCGGATTAGTTATCCAATGCTTTGACCATTAGACCACCGATGCAGCTGCCGAAATTCGCTTTCGAGTGTGCTTTTGATCCATACGTACTAATGATCTTTGAGAGCGTCTGCTAAAAAATGACGTCAGTGCAACCGCGATTTCGGAATGTTTCGAAAATAAGCGCCCAGGCTAAAAATTCACAGGACAACGTGCCGCCTGTATCGGGATTCAGAAACCGAACATTTAGTGAAATCACTTTTCATGCCAATACCGCAATGTTATAATTGAGAATAGCAAGGAACAAATTCGGAGTCCGCAAAGACAGCGACATAAAAGAAAAGAAATAATAAAAAAAAACGAATTCAGGTTATTTTACCTGTTGTCGATTGTCAAACATGCAGCAAGTCGTTTATTTTAATCGCAGATTGATCAACAAACTTGATACACAAAAAGACCCCCGAAAACGTTCAAAGAGGAACAATATCGGGTTTTTGTTGGAAAGTACAAGACTATACCGGTGAGAAAAAAAAGTGAAAAAGGCATGCCACGACTGTTGGGTTCCTGTGCATTTCAAGCAAACAATAATTTAATTACAAAGAGTCCAACATAGGGTTCAATTCAAAGAGTTTAACTGAGGCAGAGTTTTGGATGCCTTGTTATTGTCCGTGCTGTGTGCTAAAAAGCAGATATGGTATGACTGGATCATGTTTTGCCTGAAGCCGAAGCGCGCCGTGGTCCAACATCATTGCTTAGAAAGATGTCTGGTTAATGTCTGACACTCCATGGTACTTTCACAATAATTCCCAACTTCGAAATGAATTTATACATTTTTGGAAACAAAAATAATGGCAATGACTTCACTAACCCTTGAAATCCGCGAAATTATCATTTGAAACTAAAAACAAAGCAATTTGACCAAAATACTTGAAATACCCAAAATACATAATTTTGACCACAACAAATTGACAAATTTACAAAACAAATTGACCAAAATACATAAACATGAGAGAATTATTGGGAAATATCAGGCGTTAAGAAATGCCAACCAATGTTCACAGTGACAAAAAAGAAAACATTTGGAAGCGGCCATTGCCAAGACCAACAATGGTGATAAAATAACGAGGAAACATTCTGTGTTTGACTAGCAGCACTGATTTCATTGCATGCAAAAAGAAACATAGGGTCAATTAAATCTTGTCTTCAATTAAATCTGCTTTCGACCTCTTGAGCCACCTTTCGGTAAACCATTACTTGCTTGGACGTATAGGAAAGGAAACATTTTGGGAGGGGGAGTATTTTGAAATCAACAATTAATAAATTCGAGGTTCGCCAACCAAGGGAGTCAGGTTTTCGCAGACCGGATTGCCGTCGAGACACTTGGCGCCTCCCAATCGGGGGGCGGTCTGGAATTCTAACCTCCAGTAATTAGGGTCTGCGGCGGAGCCTATGCGGGGTTCCAATTGGGAGAACCCATGGTGAGGGTCTGGGAGGGAAATCCCAGAGGTGAAAGTTTGAAATTTAATGGTTCATATGAGTTCAACTCCCCCAAATCCCACGCCGCTGATTATTTGGCAGATTAGTCCCCGGCAGATCAACGTGAACACTTTCTAAGAAACTATGATGATTTTTCATGATGGGACGATCTTTGTCGACTTTTTTACGGAAGTGCATTAAAGAGGGCCCTCTTTCACGTACCTATAACTGAAAATTATGCAAAGTGTGCATAATTTTCGAAATGCATAATTTTCATAAAAAATTATATCCTGCTTGTTTAACCTTTCTTCCATTTCTGGTACAGATAATTCTTGATTGCTTCTTCAGATTTTTGAATTTTATATGTAGGTATCAGTTCCCACGGAACTTTTCAACCGAATGGTGCATTGCTTCACTGCAAATGTGGAATGCACATCCAGAACACAAAAAAAACATAAAAATGAGATCACATAATGTCCGATTTTGGGATCACTATAACACATTTTTATGCGTTTTTGCGATCTCAGCAAAGTGGACTCGATGTGAGAATGTGATCTCAAAAAATGTGTTCTTAGAATTTTGAGATCTCAGTAAAGTAGACTCGATGTGGGAATGTTATCTCAGAAAATGTGTTCTGAGAATATGATCTGTCCGTTTTTGGGATCGCATTAACACAAAACTCCACAAAATGAACACATTGAGATCAGATTCCAAAAACACATAAAAATGTGCACATTGGTGCTCCTGGCGATTGTGTTTTCGCAATTGATGATACCAATGTGAACTGCTAACTCGACCAAAAGGTTGAGTTGATTGCTTCCGCATGAATGGACATGCCTAAGTCGAGGGGAAATGGCTTGTCAGCTCATGAAAGGATTGAGGACACCATTTGTGGTTCATTCCTGTCATTTCCTTCACTTCAAGTAATTTCCATCATTCCTGTCATTTCCTTCATCCCCAACACCACACCCGCATACACACCATGTCCATTTTCGCATCATCAACTAGCAACAGGCTCCACTCGTATCAAATCGTTCAACACTTTCGCTGCTGTCTCACCCCTCACCCTGCCGACAAGCTCAACACCCGGACCTCCGGTACCGGTGACAGGGATATAGAATGGACTGGAATAGAATGGGACTGAGGCCGAATGGGACTGGGGCAGATTGGAACTGAGGCAGAATGGGATTGAGGCAGAATGGGACTGAGGCAGAATGGTACAGAGGCAGAATGTGACTGAGGCAGAATGGGACTAAGGCAGAATGGGATAGAGGCAGAATCGGACCGAGGCAGAATGGGACTGAGGCAGAATGGGACTGAGGCAGAATGGGACTGAGGCAGAATGGGACTGAGGCAGAATGGGACTGAGGCAGAATGGGACAGAGGCAGAATGGGATAAAGGCAAATGGGACTGGGGCAGAATGGGACTGGGGCAGAATGGGACCGAGGCAGAATGGAACCGAGGCAGAATGGGACTGAGGCAGAATGGGACTGAGGCAGAAGGGACTGAGGCAGAATGGACTGAGGCAGAATGGGACTGAGGCAGAATGGGACTGAGGCAGAATGGGACTGAGGCAGAATGGGACGAGGCAGAATGGGATGGGGCAAATGGGACTGGGGCAGAATGGGAGAGGCAGATGGGATAGGGCAAATGGGATAAAGCAATGGGATGAGGCGAATGGGACTGAGGCAGAATGGGACTGAGGCAGAATGGGACTGAGGCAGAATGGGACTGAGGCAGAATGGGACTGAGGCAGAATGGGACTGAGGCAGAATGGGACTGAGGCAGAATGGGACTGGGGCAGAATGGGACTGAGGCAGAATGGAACTGAGGGAGAATGGGACTCGGCAGAAGTGGACAGAGGCCGACAAAAAAATCTGCCTCAGCCCCATTCTGCCTCAGTCCGTTCTATCCCAGTCCCCCGATCTGGACCTCCGAATAATAAACAACATCCTCTTTCAGACACCTATATCAACTTTCTGATGACCCTCAACGTCCAACATTACCGCAACACGCCCTGTGCAAACTACTCCACGCTCACAATCTCATCAGTGACAACACTCCGCTAATTTCTAAACACTTTCCTCACGTTCTCCAAGCACACTTCACTCACACCTGGCTTCTTCCCTTCGTTCTCTCAGCAGCTCTGAAATATCGACACGCCGCAAACACAAACTACAATTCCATAACCCGATTCTGCAGCACCTCATATTCCGACTGATCGAATCCGACAGTTTCCACACAATGGATCCACCCACACCGCACAACTCCCATCCAACCGCCTCATCTCTCTCTCAACACAACAGCGCAACACAACACACGACAGCGGAATGCGAAACAAGGCGTCGTCTGAGAGATCAAGAGCGCAAAAATGCACATTTTTGCTCAGAACACATAAGTTCGTATTCCGATCAGATTTGGATCATATTTTCTGATTATCGATTTGCAGTAAACATATTTAGACCACATTTCTGATCAGCTCGCATTCCATATTCGGATTTAGACCATAAAAATAATGTGTTATTGTGATCTAAATGTGTCAAACACTTTTGCAGTGTTTCTATCCGATAAAAATGGAGTTACGAAATGCTGAAAATAATTATTCGATGTGGTTGCCGGGAATTTCTTTTGAGATCCGTATGTCAGAAAAAGTGGAAGGACTGAAGCTTGTCAACGAAGTTATAGGTACTGGTAGTCGTTCCTTACAGAACGGGTAAAACAAATCTACAACAGAGGGATGTCCTTGTCGTTGATTTTTCGGAATCCCTTATTTTTACTTTACATGACTCATCCTTGCTATATTTTCAAGAACAAACTTCGAGATAGACTATCTTCACAGAAACGTACTTTCGGGGTTACTTCCTGATGTTTCCAATGCTAAAAAAAGAAAAAGAAAACGGAAATATAATGAGTTGAAATGAAACCAGGTCTAATGGAAACCTTAGACCAAAAATCTATTGCAGTTCCTAAACTCTAATTACGCGATCAAACTCACTGACCAACCAAGTGTCCTCCCTCACCGCAGGCAAGGTCAGTCTGTATTCATTTGTAATCGCTACTGCACAGACAAACAAAGCAGCCAAATTTTACCGGCGCCAATCATCGCACATCTGAAAAGCGTTGTCGACGTTGTTCGTCCGGCTGACTCTCAGGGTGCTCAAAAGCCTAATAAATCTGGGCCTTCAACAGATGTTTTGACATGATGGCTTTGTGACGCCTTGAGCTTTCCTGTGCGTATTCGTATTCGGATTTGCGATTTGGAGAACATTCGTTCCATTTGTTTGATTGATCGTACTTTTCTATTCCCAGTTTTTCGATCTTATTTCGATTTTTGTTTCGTGTACACACCTAAAATGGTTATGTCCATTACAGCGCAATCAAGATAAATGACGAATAGGTCTAGCAACAACCGCATTATGTTAGCGGACCGCTTTGTTGCGCAAAGCGTTGGAATCGTGCAATTTCTGAAAAGTGGGTCAAATGTGCCCTTATATTGTGTAGAACCTGGTTATTTGCAGAATTTCGAAGCATATAGACGTCCATTCATTCCGTATTTATGTTCACATTGCATTTTTCGATCACATAGTGCACAAGTATGACAAAGGAAAGCTGCAATAATAAAAAATCTTTCATGAGATCTCAGTTTTGCCGCCCTGACAGTGCCCTGACAAATGTGTCACATCTTCAGGTCACATGTGTAGATCGCAAATATGGCGTCTACTTATCTCTACCAGTGTGAAGGTTTGACATCCGCTTTGTTGACCACATTTCATTGAAATCTTCCACAAAGAGATTTGCTATGGATATGGATATACGGATCTAATCAAAAGTCCTCGTACATAGGAGCTCGGTTTTAACTCAGGGGCCATTCAGAATACATGACATCGCGCCCTGCAAAACATCATGACACTCGTGTAAGGTGTGAAGTCGCATCAAGCGCTGTTGAAATCAGATGGCCCCTGTATTAGACAGGCCATCAAAATATCGGCTATGTTCGAGGACTTTTGATAAGATCCGTACGTAGTTGTGACGCCATCGGGGTACCATTCGTGCGCTCGCAGATTATGGGCATTGTGGTACTTCTTTGAATAAGCATCATATGCTCTCATCTTTCAGGCAGGTTCTCTTTATGAAAGAGCTGTCTCGGTTACCAGACAACTCGAGTGCATTGCTCAAAAGCTGTTTCCACAAAAAATAATTTTGAAGTGCTGCGGGTTTATAATTAAGCGAATTCTTCAGGGGAATTGGTGGAAAAGTGGCCGAGCAGTTGATTAAAAGAACCGAAAACTACTGCGATCCTCATTGATAACGCCTTCCATTTCCAAAAAAAAAAAGAAAGAGATTATAACAATTGAATTTTAAATATTTTTTAGATTCGTTTTTCGTAATAGCAAGATTAAAGTTATGTTATTTTCTTGATGTCACAGATACGTTTAGATTATACGTTTTTGTTTTTCTGCTATGAGTAATAGCAGAACTATCCCGCTTTATGTTGAACTTTGTGTGCAGTGACCATTTGAACACTAGTCCGCCATTGAACTTTGTCGATGAAGCGAGTTTACTTACTGATTCAAGACTGGTTATTAAGACGAGGTTAAGACGAGGTTATTGTGTTTGCTGGAACTGATTGTGATTTTCGCATTTTGCTTGCATGCGTGATTTCTTGTGTGATCCGTTTTTCTCATCGGAGGGATTTTGCTCTGTACCTTCGTTCCGCCTTTCTCGAGCACACGTCAAAAGTTTTCTTCTGCGGAGATCGCTCATTGAGTGTTTTCAAGACTGAACTGGACCCTATTCCTCGATCTTGCTGGAGGCGTTTTCAGTGTTCACTTTGTCCGGATTGATTGGGTCGTTTTTTCGATCTCTCTAACACTGTTTTTAAGGATTCGACGCTCAGGCTTTCTGAGACAGG
>JASGXE010005765.1:0-22576 GCA_030068105.1 Sinentomon sp. SZTP_YWyxl | reverse complement strand
TTTCACTCTGCTATCTGCCATGTGACAATGTGTTTCTGAATGCTGCATGTGACGAGGGCCTGCAGCAACCATTTTGCACAGAAGATTCCCATCTTGTTGCAACCTCTATAACAAATTATGCATTTCCTTCCTTCCACATCAAACGCTGATCACATCACATGGCCGCAAGAATCAGTTGAATAATTCAACACCAAATTTTGCAGGATCAAAAAAAGATGCTGTTCCCACGCAACACAAAGTCTGTTTGAAAAAAAAACAAACAATATCAATTAAAAAAGAAAAACACATTCAAGAGAAAGGTTAGTGGACGGAAGCTCATCAGATTCCAATCATTGAATTGAAATATTTGACGAAAAATGAATGACATGCTTGATACCAATCTTGTTTAGTTTCACACCTCATTTTTCACTCATCACTGACAAGGATGGAAGTAACAAAGTTTCACAAAAAGTAACTTTAAGTAACAGGTCTTGAAAAAAGTAACGAAAGGAAAGTACTTTTAGTTTAGTAACCCAGTGGCAACCCTGCAGGATGCGATGCTGTGTCGTGAAAAATCAGCAATTTGATTTGTCTGTTGCTTGACCCTTGGCTGTTGCTGGCAGATATCATTGGAAAATTGGGAGGGAATTGTCCCAGAATAGCATTTTGTTTTGAGTGCAGAACCTACTGAAAGCACACTGACGAATGGCCAGCCAGCAATTTTATGCAAATTATGACTATTATGAGTCATTGGGTTGGGCTCATTCTTGACCATTATGGGGCACAGTGGAGGTACCAAGTGCATCTTGATGCCAGTTTTTTTTCAGCTTTCTAATCACTTGTCCAATTGTCAACAATTCATCGAAAAAACAATAACCACCCGATTCTTGTATCAAATCGGATGGTTTTTGGTCACATTTTCACCAAGCTGCATCTGTGTGAAAATGTTTGTGTAATTTTTTTGTCAAATTTCATAATTTTCAACCACAGCAGAAAACAGGTCAAGAAAAAGCCAACTGTCACAAAATCAGCTGACCAATATGCTTAAATTTTTAAACCATGTTGACAAGGTGCTGACCTTTCTTCACAGGTGAGGTGGGTAGGTATATTTTTTGTCATTGAATTCTTCTAAACGGTTCAAAAAATGCAGGGCAGTTGCAAAGACTTTTGGTTCAACGCCAATGTGTCAATCTGTTCCAGTAACCTACTCGTACACCAAAGTTACAATGTTGCCCCTTCCTCCCAGAACAAACTCCCCCAGCGATGATTGTTCTTTGCACAGAGAAGACTCTGACTCAAACTATCTGTGAAATTACTGGCATTTTGAAAATGTTTAAAATGGCGTGTACCCACGGCATTTTGAAAATGTTAATTTATGCAACCGGACTGCAAGTTTTAAGTCCACTGTTCTATCGACTGCCGAATTACAGGGTTGGAAATTTTGGGGGAAGGGTGAAATGACTCAAAAAAAATTTTTTGAAAGAAAAATCGAGGGGATCAAAGACCCCTGTGGTGATCTCCTCCTGCCGTGGTCTCCAGCGGTGGCCAAATGGGGCCCAGCAATTAGACAAAGCAAAACAGAAAAAAATCTGAAAATGTTGCCCATTTTCGTAAGTTTCCAGTGTGGCAATTTAAAAAAAATAAATAGTTGAGCTCACATGCATGTCTGGTCACATCATGATGACTACTACAACAAATGGAGAACCCTTGTCGTCAACTCTCAACCATAAGTGTGATTGCCGAGCAGAAAGTTAATGCTCCTTCGTTGTACTGTTTAAAAACGTGTGGTGTGTATTAATGCATGCACACTGGGTGTTTGGAAAAAGGGGATCCGAAGTCGCATTGAAAAAGCTCAGAGGTTGGGGGAAGAAGAGATGAGATCTACTCGTAACTGCTCTGGTTGTGCAAATTTTCCAGGCAATTTTAAATTTTAAAGGCAGGACCAACAACGTTCTCTTTTCCTTGATCAAAAACTGAAGTTAATTTTTTTTTTGATGTGCCACCAATGGCAGGGTTTGGACCCCGCTGCCAGGGAAAGCGCACACCTTGGAAGCTCATTTGGGTGCTATCGTCCAAGGCTCCTTTTTGGTAGCCATAGACTCCCAGACCAACAATGCCCATCGGCAATTTTCGACCATTACACCCCTCTCAAAACAGGGCGTCTGCAGACAAACAAAAACCATTTTCCCTGTCTTTTCCAGATGGAAATTTAAAATATTGAGCATATTTAATGGCATTGAGCGCTGATCAAAACAACTGCAAAAGTTTTTTTTTACTTTTTGTTGCGTTGAGCTTCGTATTTTTGATTGTGCCCAGTAACTTGCATCACACCATAACAATACAAAGAAGAAAAGCAGATGGATGAAGAAATCCAGTCAAGACCTGTTCTAAAGTAACAGAGCCTTCACTTTCTGGAGAAAGGGAAATTTCCAAAAAAATTCCCTGACTTTGCAGAGAACTTTCGCAAATTCCCTGACTTTTCCAGAATGGCAAAATTCCCCGACAATTCCATGATTTCCAGGTCTGCAGACACCCGGAATATTGTACTGTCATCTTAAAAAAATCGTTTTCAATAAACAACCTTCTCAGAAATGTTAGGAGCAAATGAATACATGCTAACAGTCCATTGTTCCCTCGACACCACTTTACATGGCCTTTTCACACTTGAAATATAAAAATAATAAGCTTATTTACCAGTGGTATTGCATTGTATGGTATGGTATTCCTCCTGGGCATTTTATGTTTATCACTTACAGCCACAGCTCTCACAGCGGAGAGATCGTGACCGGGATAACACTAACTCCGAGATGCGAGGTAAATGTTTTTCCATTGGAGCAGATGGCAAAAATTTACCTCGCAGCTCGGAGTTAGCGTTATCCCCGTCATGATCTCTCCGCCGTTAGCGTGGCAATCATAGACTCAGAGAAGTGCAAAGTGGCTCTTGAAATGTCAAAAGTGGTAGTCATTTGGAGAACATGTCATTCCCAAAATAGGCCACGGCCTTTTTGTAGAATTCTGCAGCATAAATTCCCATGATGCCAGCCATGCCACTGATGCCAGGGTGTCTTCACCTTGGAATCCCCCATTGGGAAAAAAGCAGGGCAAAAAGATGACAGGAGATAGTTTAGGCTACGAACAAAGGATGTGAAATGCTTTTTGCATAACAGACAAAGAGCAAAATACTTCCCTAAAGACTTCCTTTTTTGAGAGGAGATTTAAAAAACCTGATCCAGAAGGTTGTTCCACAAAGAGCAGTTCTATTGATTTTCATTCTGTGCAATTACATTGATTATGGGAAATTTAAGCAGGCGTGTAGAGCATTGGAATACTTCCTGACCACTTTGTTTCCCCCACATCAGGGGAGGATACAGGGGGCGACCGCTCCCGTCTATCCCTGGAAAAATTTATCCTTTTCGCTAAGTGAGAGTAGCTGCAATTTAATACCCAAAATGAACCCAGAGTTTCTGCAACTTCTATAGTCCCCAGACCCACTGCTAGGTGCTCTACCATAACTTGAAAAGTTATGGATGCCCACCCCTGTTCTTTAAATGGTATTCTTTTTCGTGCATCATTGAAAGGGGAAACCATCTCTGATCTCTCAGGCAAAGATCCTGCATGGCATGCCCAGTGGTGTAATGGTAAAATTTGCCCAGGCCATACTCTACCCATACTCCCAATGGGTATAAAATTGGTCAACCGATACGCCCAATATAAAAGCATTGGGTAATTTTCTTTTCAGGCCATGCTGTGTCTGCCGATATTTTTCGTAGACCATACTCAGTATGGGGCTGTATGTCCCCCATTACAACACCCCTGGGCCTGCCTTTCTTCAAAATGTTGAAATTGATGAAATTGTTTGTGATTGTCATGACATAATTCTGATGCATTCTTTTTAAGGAATATGAGCAAAAGCTACTCATTCAAGTCAATTCAAAAATGCAGTTCATGGATTTTTCTGGCCAAATTATTAACCGTTGGACAATTTCCCTGACAAAATCCTCTATATATAACCATGATGCATTTTGGGTTAAGGACAAATGCACTTTGACCCGGGCAGACTGTTTAAATACTGTTTCAAGATTATGAAATCCAGCATTTTCTTCCAGTCCGGAGGTGGCCAACCAAATCACAAACCAAATCCGAGATCAAAAAACCATTCTTGGTAAGGTTAGGCCCACTCATCCACGCAATCATGATGATATTCCTGCATTGTGCATAACTGCACAGAAGCTGTGATCCTTTCCGATGTGCAATGAACAAACCAACTCTATGGGAATGAGTTTGATCAATTTGTCCTGAATCCAAATTGTTTTCTAGAATCTTTTACCTCACTGCAGCTGCAAAGATGGAGTTCCATTTCCATCACTAGGCAAGAGAGAGAGAGAGGGAGCTAGTGAATGAACCAAAGAGTACAGACAGAGATCATCCCACATGTCTTGTCCTCTCTCTGGTAGTACACATATCTCCTTATAGTACCTTCTTCATCCACCTGCTCTCAGCCTTCAATCGAATCAAATCAAAAAGAACCAATGTAGTTTGAGATTTTTATAAGCCCACCTGTATAACTGGTGGCTTTTAAAAAGCAACCTATCTTCTTTGCTATACCTGCGATGGAAACAAATCCTGGAGAAAAAAAAAACAAAGGAAAAGACATGAATGCATTGTAAGTGGCAAAAATGGAAGCATGTCTGGGGCATGGCCCAGAGTTCAAAGGTATAGTGTCCGAGACAAATGCAGCCTACGAAGCACTGAAAAGTTTTGATGTTTTTAGTTCATTTTGTGCAAAAAAATCAATGTTTGTTAGAAAATAACCACTTTGTTAAACACACTTGATACAATACCACTATGTGAGGAGTTCTCTTGATCAGTTTGAGGTGAACATCACCTCAAAGGTGATAAGTTTTGCAAAACAATGCAAAACAATCAAACAAATAAATAAAATTACTTCAGCTATCAAATCATCCATTTTAATCATTTTCAGTTCTTGTACTAATAAGAATGGAATCTGAAAAAAAAAGTAATAACAGATTCAATTTTATTTTATCATAATTTTTGTATAATAAATAATTATAACATAGGCTTCTTCTACTCTACTCTGCTCTGCTTCCTACTTCCGGTGCAGTCGGTCGGTCGGTCGGTTGTCGTAAAAATACTCGTTTCAATAGGCTACGACAATGGCTAAATCGGATAAAAATATAAATATTATCGAGTGCATAGATTTGCAGTTCTAAATACGAATATTATGAATCTTAAAAATACATATGTGGACAATTTTCAAAATTCCAAACGATTAAAATAAAACAAAACAGTGCCCCCGTGCAAGGATAAGAAAAGCAATCATAGGTAGGTCTTGCCGAATCATAATACATCACTATTTGGAATTTCAATTTCATTTGATCAGGCAGGAATAGAAATCAATCAATTCAACAGAATAATACACACGTTAAAAAGAACACAGATTGCAATGCCAAGAGTGGTGCGATCGCATGTAAGTAAGTACGCATGATGATGGATGATAAAAAAAACTATGTCATGTTATCACCGACACAACCAGAATACCTACTATTACAACAGGTGAACAAAAGAAAACATAAGAAAACAAATTAAAATTGGCTGATCCTGATCCTGATCTGTTTAAAAATCGTGTTTTCATTTCGTTTCTTTCATTTTTTTGCTTCCATGTGTGCTGATTTGGCAAGCAGACAAAGAAAGAGTCACTGTCACTTTTTAGAAGAAGAATGAGAACACTCCTCACTCACGCACTCAAGAATACTCAAAACCGAAACAATTGCATTGAGTTTCAACAACAACCTTCCCTCGTTGATTTCATCGCATCAGAAATCTTACTGAACTCTCCATTCAGCTGTTGCAATGCACATACAGGTAGGTACAAAAGCCATTTTTGTCAAATCAAAACGAATAAACAAAGAGAACAAGTGGCAGAATGTCAATGAGTGTTTTAAAATAGTCACTCCTAAGAGCTAGTTAAAGGTAATTATTATGTGACAGCATGACCAGTCAAACTTTTATGTGATGGCAGTTCAACTTTAAACTTCCAAGTGCAAACAGAGCTTTGTGCTTACTCGTATTGCTTCTAGAACAGACTGGATGCAGAACCAGAATGCTCAAGATGATGATAAGAGTGTTTGTTTTGCATGGGAGAGAAGAAAACTAGAAAAACACAAAAAACAGCCAAGTGCAAAAACAACACAATGCAATAGACTTGCAATGAGAAGTGGACAGACAGACGCAACTTTTTATTCATTTCAAAACACAATATTTTTTGTTTTAGTCGTAGCAGGTGTCGTCGTACCACAGCAAGTGGTAAGATAAGCAATAAAATGCATCTAAAACAAGATGGATTAATGCAAAAGCAGCCAGGAAATCACTGTCATTGTGTTACAATAAAATGTTCTTTTATTCGTTGCAACTGGACTTCTAGAAGTGGATGCTGGCCTGCCTGCCCACCATGTGTTGCATTTTTATCTTGCCTGCAGGTCACTCAAAAACTTGTTGTAAACACGCACATACTGTTCTGTTCTGATCATCACAATGGAGATGGAATGATGATGATTTTTGCTCATTGCTCACTTTAATAATTGCTGTGACGTTAATTTGCTCTCCTCCATAATTTTGAACAGTTTTACTTGTTATCAGCACAGCAGAGCACAACACTGGTTCAACCATTGAAGCTGTACTTGTAGGTACATCCCCCACATTTGCTCTGAATTGGGTTGGGTGTGATTTTGCAAAGTGTGATGTGATTGCTTTCAGGACGATGTGAGAAGTTTTAATTCACAAAATCAAAGTTTACTGTTGCAAGATCTGCTTGTTCAGCAATAAAACTTCAGCTTTCATATGCAGTGAAGAGTACTAGGGATGTTCACGATTTTATTGCTCTCTCTCTCTCTGTAGAGAATCACAATGCATTGCAAACAGGGGACTCCGCTTCAGAAAACCTGAACTTTAGTGTTCATGGCACGATTGCGGTAAAATTGTTCGCATTGATAATAAATTTCATCATGATATGAGACCTGGTTTCAGACTGGACATCATCTGATTTTATCTCTGTTTTTACCAATTTGAACACAAAACGGTACTCGTACATCAAATTCTAGTGATAGAAGAAGATTTCGGCTTTTCTTGCCATTTTTTACCAACTTAATTCTCTTATATACCTGAATTTCAATTTGGGATGCAGCACGAAAAAGCAGTCCAAGGAAAAAAGGAAGGACAAAGTCAAAACTCTTGATCAACCACTAAAATTTTAGACAAAGATTTGATATGTAATGTTCCAATTTTTACCTCTCTGCCATATCAAATGATGGTTAGTTGGGCATGCAAACGATAAAAAAAACAGACAGCAAAAAAGATGAAAGAACTACAGAATAGGCCGAAAGTGACAAAATTTAATAACAATTCATATCGAATGATACAGGTTCAAAGAACGAAAACTGTTTTGAGACATTTGAGCATGAGTTTGTTTTTCTCTTTTTGCATCGTGTTCATTAGATTTTCGTCTGCGCGTTGCCCAACAAAACATAAAATTTGCCTTTGCTTGTGAATTTTTTAAGCACAGATAAACTCTGTTACTACTTACATCTCCTGCTATACCTCACGAAGCATACATAACTTAAGAAGTTTCTTTTTTATTGAAGAAGACGAGCTCTGAAACCAGGTCAAATCAAATGTTATCAAGATGAAGTAAAATATCATGCAAGGGAAGATAGTCAAGACTAAGTGAAAACACCAAACTTGTTGTTTTGAGTGGAACCCCCTCAAAGAATCGGGGAGCCTTAAATAAAACTTATTTTAATGGGAATGCAGTTAGCGTTGGCAATTTCTAATTTTGTCACTGTTTCCAACCTGCTGCCCATATCCACCACCTCCTTGCTATGGCACTGTGGATGTGGAGTGATATGTGGAGGATTTTAAAGAGCCAATGAATGAGCTAAACCTTTCACACAAAATTTGGCTTTTTAAACACCACTGCTGTTTTGATGAAAGAAGAAGTGTTGCATAACGACAGCTGCTCATTGTTCACTGTTTCTGTTCAAGGCAGCCAGCCGCTACCATAGGAAGACACTTTTTTTTTATTTCTGTCCAGTCTGGTTCAGACTTCCTTGTGCAGCCACACAGGCAATTCACCCTCTTTAGCATCGCAAATCAAGTGCACTCAACTCATGGCTGTGAGTGAAATATGAAATGAATCAGTTGAAAACAAATGATGAAAGTGATGGAGAGTCCTATCTCTTTAGAAATACAAGATGCAAGGGGAAATAGTGAGTGAATAGAATACCAAAAAATACTTTCAAAATGAAAACAAAACAAAACATAATTATTTATCATGATATAAGGCAACATGGTCCCAAAATGCAACATGAAGGGTGCTGATAAGATATTTAGGTCACTGATTTAAAAAAAAAACACACCAATAATTGTTGTGAAATAAAAAAGTGGATACATTAATGAAGGAATGAACTGGTGTAAAAACGTCCAGAAAACAGGGTGGGCCAAAACTCCCGCATCATAGGTTTGGGAAAGGAAATGAGAGTTCGGCGTCATTGTTTCGAATTTTGTGTTGACACATTTAATTGCCTTATGTCTGGGAATTACAAGATGTTTTCAATGCATTTGCCGCTGGTCAAAACACAGCAGTAAACATTTTTTTTTTTGTTCAGCAAACATCATTTGTTTTTTTTTTTCATTTGTTCATGTTGCAGAGAATGTTTGCCACAATGTTTGGCGTGATAGCAAAATGGGTACTCTGCTACGATGCGGTCACACACATGGGCTCTGTCCCTAATCTTGATGCTGTAAACTTTCGATTTATGGATACCCGACACCGTGACACATTCTTGAATGGTAAATATCGCTTCCCTACAGCAGCAAGAATGACAAATCATACAATCAACGGGACATTGAACGCAAAGTCCTATGATGCAGGACTTTTGTCCCACCCTGTAGATGAAAAAAAAAATAAAAAAGGGCAGCAAAAAAAGAATTCTTAAGATTAAAAACGCTATCCTGGATGAGTGGGAAAATACACTTTCAACTGGTCCTACCGTACAAACTTTGTACGCACATAATTATGAAACAGCCCAATTTCACCTGCCAGTGATGTCCACATTGGCTGAGCATAACTAGACAGGACAAGAGTGATCGACCGCCAACAATGCTAGCAATTTATCTGGGATCAATGAACAATAATGCGGTTCTTGAGCAGTTCCTCAGAAAGGGATGCTCAAAATGTAGACAAAGCTTTTGATTGCTGCAGCGGCAAAACTCTTAACAAAAGCTAAAAGACATATTTTTGTTAAAGTTTCCAAATTGTTTATGAATTTGGTTAGAAATGTCAGGGCACTGACTCCTGACTTCACTTTTGCTCCGGAATTTAATAAAATACTTATCGCATCAAAAAAACCGGCAAGTTTTCTACACCACAACTTGAAAATGCAATTGTGCCACTGTAATAACACAAGATGGAAAGATTTTGATCATTTATCATTCATACTCACAACAATGCTTCGATTCACATGTTTGCAAAATTTTAACCTGCTCTTCTATTCCTACGCTATCGCTAGAGCCATGCAATTTTCTTACAATGTAAAAAATGGTTTTATGAAGTTTAAAGTGCACCACCTTCATCAAAAATCTATCCAAAATTGCCAAAAGCTGATCTTAATTTGCAAAAATGCATGAATTTTGCCTTGTTGGATGGTAAAACAAAATAAAACAATTTGATCACAATAACAAAGAGATCCCAAATCATCTTGAAGCAAAAAAAAACTATTTTAATCGAAACCGGTTTTTATTTATTTCATGAATTTTTAATAATTACAAATGTATAAAAAATGTGCCCATCATCAAAGCCCTCTCTCTCAATGCCTATTCTTTTCACCTATGTGGTGTGTCACATGGCTGCTGGGAACTGTTTTCTTTGGTAGGGACGTGGCGGAGTGGGATGCTATTTTTTTCTGCACGGGATTTGCGCTGGGTTTCGTTGTCTTTTGTTTGGGCAGTGGAGCTGACGGTCGGAGCGCGCTTGTTTGGGTCCCCCATGCCACAGAATTTTCCAATTTTGGTTATTGACTGATCAATGGAGATACCCAGTTGAAATGAGCTATGTGGTCTGTTCCCGACATTGCAGGCATTAGAGAGTTATTTAATCTTGGTGCTTAGTTACGTTATTTAAAGTTTATTATAGTACGTTCTTGTTTGAATTCACATGATGTTTCTTTTCTATGTGCGGGGTGGGAAGGTAGGTGTTTGCGCACACATTTTAGTGTCGAATTTCTCCTGGGCAGGGGGCAGCGCCGGCTTCCATCGTGGAGGGAAGAAACAAACATCTTGTGTTGCATAGCAAGCAGCCTCTGATTGGCAGTGGCTGCCAGCTGGTATTTTTCATCCATCTGTGAAAATGCGAGAAATTGAGGGTGGAAAGGAAGGGCAGGTTCCAGGTGCTGGGGGTTTTGAGTTTCTCGTGTGTGGCCAAGTGCGTGCATTTTTCTGCCTCCGCATGTCCCTCGTTTATGGATGAAAGAGGGCTGCTGCTTGTGTCACGTCAGGGGTGTCACATCTCCGGTCTGGTCGTGGGATAATGCCAATGCCACAGTTGAAGATGGCTGCTCTTCTTTTCTGTGCTGAATGTTGTTGTACTTCTGCCATAGAGACACAGAGCCTATTGGGCTCCACCATGGATATTTGAGCTTCTGTTTTGTGTGCTGAGGTCTTTTTTGTGTGGCCATTCCTTCTTCTGGTCCTATTGCTTGCGCAGGGGATGGTGAGACAGTGCCATGCGGGGGACATTGTCGGTCACCATTTTTCCCCAAGCAGATATGTGGTTTCGTTTTCTGAGGAGTCCCACACTACACTGGCCCCATTTTTGCACCATTTGGAAGATAAAACGAATTTTGAAATCTAGAATACAAATTTTGATATCTAGAAAACGAAAAAATAAAATGAAATTTGCATGGCTCTAGACAAAGCATTCAAAAATTTGCCGAACATGAAAAATCGTAGCTCAGAGTAAACTGAAAATTTGTGAAGGCATGATGTCCATATCGGAAAACTTATTTCGGCATGTCGCACTTTGTTATGCAGTTTCTCAGCCTAGGTGCCACCTATTAGGTTGAAATTTGAAACATTTGTTCCTGATTTGGCTTTTTTGCAAGTCAATTTTCTGAACAGAGAATTCACTGAACACTGATTGATTAGGCTACAGAATTGTATAAAATCCTCATTGATTTTAATTTGCATGCGGAAACATTTGTGGAATTTCAAAATATTGATTGCAATACTGGAGTCAGCAGACTTTTGTGCAGAAAATTTAGTGATACCTGAAATATCCTTTTGATCATTGTTGACATTCAAGGTCCCCCCCTTAAGCTTGTTGTTGTTAGAATTTTCCAGGGCATTTGAACACAACACACATACCTAGCTATTTTGTCTTTCCCCAGCCCCATAGACCGAGTCATTCTCTCTGCAGATCACCAGTTACAATCATGGATGGCCTCTCAAAGACGTGGAACAATCAGCAGGACCTAACCTGTGTGAGAAGGAATGATTTTTTGACACCTGAGCAAACAAGGGAACAGTATCTGGGTTCTGGGAGAATATGACACAGCTGGACAAGATAAAAAAAGGTAAGCAGATAAGGGGTAAACGGTTTCACTTCAGTGTAACAAAAGCAAAAATAATGAACAAAAGAGGCTCTAAAGTCTGGGTACCCTTTGGAAAATATAACGTACGGTCAGCATTAAAATCTTTCGCCAACATCGGCGATTTCACACAAAAAGGTTTTCAACGTGTTGAAGAAAAGAAAAACGGAAAGAAAAAAAGAAACAAACTCATGTACAACAGAACAGAGACTGACCAGTCAACACTCAACAGCTAGTAACAACAAGGGATCAGACAGACAGACAGACGGACAGAAAGCAAGCAGCAAGCAAAAAAGGTCAAATTGAAGTTGGAAGACAGAAAAGACAGGCTTTTGCAATAATTAATTAAGCAACAACTGGAAAGAACAAGTAGTACTTGGTGGACGTGCATGGACAGGCAACTTGGATGGATGGATGTCTCAGCGATAAAAAGCCAACAATGACTGGACAGGACAGGACAGGATGTTATGTTGCTACAAATGAAGAACACCTTCACTGTCAGGCACAGGAGTTCTTGACCGGTTGCAACTATTACTATCATGATTTTTATTTTTATTATTATTATTATTGCTGTTACGATGGCAACAACTGGAATGCTGATGATGATCATGATGATGCTGACGATGATGCTGGTGCTGACGGGGGTCGTAATCACCCTCTCCCTCCCCATCCCCCTCTCCCAGGCGGCCATCTCCCCCATCCAACGTTTGTCTGTCATCATCATCATCGTTCTCCTCCTCAAGGACGACCGCTCCGGTCAGGTCTTTGATTTCATCTTGTTCATCATCAGAGGTCGATCCTGTCCCACCGGTGTGGTTAGAAATACCTGAATGATGAGAACCTGAGGATTGTTGAGAGGTTCTTGAAAATGAACCTCTCCTGGCAATAACCATAGGCCGTTGGTTTGCTGGACGGACTGTAATTATCAAGTTGGAACTGTTTGCAACCATCATATCGGTAACCTAAACAACACAAAACATAACGAAACAAATATGGGGAAAGCACGCATTAGAAATAGCAATTAAATAAAACACAAAAAGGTTGCAAGTTGGCAATTTCGTGCAGGACTTCCAAGACATTCAAAGAACTTTTACCTACCTACCTCATGAGTAAAAAAAAGTAAAAAACGGCAAAAGACAAACATGAAAGGTTCGGGTGTGGCATTATTCAAGATGGTTGGAGAAAATTTTGTGCCCGAATGTTTTGTGTTCAGCTGGTGTTGAGAACCCACACGCAAAAAATGGGAAATGCGGCTGCCAAGGATAGCCACTTTTGGGGTATTTTGCAGATGTTGGGTGACCTATATTCGATGGTAAACGTGTGGACGTGGCGCATTTTGTTTTTACTATGATCTGAGAAACTCAAAAACAAAAATGGAAATGGAACCTGTGCATATCATGTGCTATGACATTATGTCCAGCCACTAAAGCTCCTCTTGGGGCCCATTTTGTGGACTTCTGGAGCCATATTTGGAGAATGGTGAGGACAAATAAAAATTTTGTGACTGCAAGTACCTATTCTCTTTCATTGTGCTGTTCATGAGTCTGTACCCATAAAAGGTTGAGCAAATGATTTGACATTATCCGCCTGTACAGCAGAAAGCATCTGTAAAATACCGTGAAATTTTGGCTTCGACCTTCGTGTTTGTGCATTTGAATTTGGTGTAAGAATATAAGATTGGGCCTAAAAGAAGCAAACATTATTTTTCCTGTCAATGATGACGATTATGCAAGGGCGGAACTCAGCGAGTTCTTTTTGCAAGATCCATGCTGGTGCGTCAACCAATTCAACAAGATGATATCAATGAAATGAGTGACTCGAATCAGAATATGAGAATGGCTTTTCAAATCAGGACGACAGTTGAGATTTTTTATGACTTTCAGAATTGAATTCAAAAATTGTGATTTTTTTGCATCGTTCTCAGCTTTTGCGATTTATTTTTACACCGAATGACTTGTTGGCATGAATGCAATACAGGCTTCCAGACCCGGGAAACTAAAGTAATGAGAGCAAGCCATAGGTACATACTTGGTCAAGACTTTTCCCAGCAACCTCAATGCCATTGACCTCGAGTACTTCATCGTTAACGGCAAGCAGACCAGTACTTTCTGCCAAGCCACCAGGGACCAGTCTTGATATGAAGATCCCAGGCACTTTTTCCAGGCCCTGTTGAGTCACACGTACACTGGTTCCATCCCTGATGTAGAAGCCGAGTGGTTTATCCATGCCATGCTTCAATAAACGAACCCTCCTGCACGTTTCTGGCACAATATCAACATCTATGATTGCAGAAACCTAAAAAAAAACGAGGAGAAAATAAGTGTGGAATGCACAGAAAAACGCTAGAAAAATGTGTTTAAGATTAGCCATCAGGGATACCGTACCGACACACCCCATCATGCAACAAAAATCACCAGAAAATGGTGGGTAAGACGATCTCTCAGGGATATCTACCAAGACACGGAAGAAACTATCTCAAGATGTCACATGTCACACCACAGGGATCTTATCTTGAGACTGTTACACCACCGGGCTTCCTGCCGTGAAAAGCAACCTACCGACCATGTTTCATGTGTTTGTCTGGCAACAATGAAACCGCTTGCCTTTTGACAAGGGAAAAATCCAGTTGTCCAACAAACTAGACCTCACCTTGAGCAGTGTTGGAAAACTGTTAAACAGCGTTGAGTGTGTTGCTGTTAAGAGTGCTTCGTAGACATGATAATAATCGTGACAAATGAACTCTCAGTTTGCTGCCCTGCACTACTATCTGTGTGTGCATGTGCACGCATGTGGGTGCGCGTATGGGTGTGCTGTGTGTCACTGTCCCCTCAAAGTATCAAAGAAGCCATGCTATCCATGACGTTAAAGTTGCTGCTTTCAAAAAAATATATCAATATTTAAATAAATAAACAAAAAATGGGCAATGCAAAAACTCCAAAACAATCTATGTCTGCTATCCTCTGCTAACAGAAACAAAAAGAGTTAGGCTCCGCTGGGCTTGCTTTACCTACCTGTCTGAAGTCATGAGGGCCAGATATTGCAATGTGCGACTTTGGTCGTGGAGTTCCCAAAAGCGAAGAAATTATATTTCTGTGCTTTTGTCCGCCATATCCGTTAAGCTCTTCCAAACTTTCACCTGAGATAGGAGTGAGTGAAAAAAAACAACAAAAATAGTTATCCCTATCTAGGCTAAGGAAAAACTTATCTGAGGACCTATCTGCCATTCATCTTGAAAGAAATAATTTCTTGCAGTGGGGGAACCGTCGGATGGTCAAAAATGGCTGAAAATGACATTTCTGGTTCCAGGTAGTTTTATGCATGAAAATATGCTGATTCCAGTGGTGCGAAGTTTTTTTATTTTTGAAATTCCATGCACTTTAGAAATTGCGGAGCCAAATGCGAAGGCATCTCAATAAATTTTTACGCTATTAAATAATCTATCGGAATTTGACCATTCTAGCCAAATCATCGGCCGATTTCCAAAATGAAGATTAATCGGCAGATCGCCGCGATCCGCGGATCGAGGAGCGGTGACCTGGTTGACCACAAACATTTGGATTCACATCGATACTGCGAATGGCAAGGTCAACCACATCACCAGTCGTCGATCCGCGGATCGAAAGGATCCACCGATTTATCTTCGTTTTGGAAATCGGCCGCATAAATCAGTTTGAGATTTGAAAGCCACTATTTTCAGAAAAATGAGGGTAACTTGCTCTGAGTGTCTGGCCCTGTGCGGTCAAGCTAGTGACCCTCGCATTAAAGTGCTTGTAAAATGCTCGCTAGCTTGGCAGTAAAGACAGCCGAACATTGGAGAGGTGCCCGCAGAAGTAGTGACTGACAGCAGCTTGAGCCAGGCGAAGCCATTACAGGTCAGGCACAGAAGTCGGAGCCAAAGGAGCCCACAGGAAAAGAAGTTGCGACCTGAACTCCGCATAGCCTGGGCGAAGCCCGTGCGGGGTGGCACAAAAACCGGCCAAAGAAGCCAGGGAAAACCCATGTGTGCATTGCTACCCATCCCTGGTTGCAATCCACACATGTCATGCATTGTACCTACCTACTTTAAATATCAAATTCTGGCATATTTCTTCAATGATTTCGTAAAATAATTGCAATTCTGCACATAACGCTTTTGGACCTAGTGAGGCTCAGGCTTTTCCAACGCTGAGTGAGATTCTGCAATAAGACCCATGATCAGCTGCAAGAAAACCAATAAACCGTTGCAGGTGCTGCATTAGGTAATCTATGCCAGAGGTACCTATAGATTATAGAGATTAGGTAGAGATAACTACCTAGCATTTTAAAATGCAGCAAAACACTTTGGCAGCAGTGGACCAGGGCTGCAAAAAGTCGGGAGCACGGGAGCATTGCTCCCGTGACCGTTGTAGGCCGACCGGGATCGAAGTTGGGCTGGAGAGCAAAAAAAAAGCTCTCCGTCTTTTTCGGACGGGATGGAAAAACATGTCGATCGGCGAACGAGGGAAACTCTTTCTGATTTGAGGACAGGGACCGAGACGGGCAGACCAACAAAAGAACGCTGACGAGCAAAAAAAAAAAAAAGATCATCGGCCAAATCTTGACCAGGCTCCAAAATCCGTGCTCCAGGGCTCCAAACGACTTTTTGCAGCCCGGCAGTGGACAACCTACCTACCAAGGTAAGTGCTTGTTTGTACCTTGGCCCACACGAAGTGTTTTGTATATCACGAGACGAGCACCAACCCCCCCCCCCCCCCCCAACAATTGGCCTATCGTGTCCACTGCAGCTTGCAACATTATTCTGATATGTGCCTGCCAACCAAGCAACTTGTGGGCTCTCCTTTAATCCAGAATCCAGGACGCAACAACCAGGTTGCCTCACCAAATCAAACACAAATAAAAACAAGGTGATTGGTCTTTCAAAAGAAAGCAACCACTGGTTGATACATAAGCAAAGACTCATTTGCAAACCAGGCATCAATCAACACTTTGGCTTTATGAGCAGACATACCTTTCCTTTGCAGAATTATCCTGAGCAATGGCTTGGCATTGGATAAAGCTCGAGCAAAGTTGTCTTGATTTGTAATTGGGAGTAAGTCTCCATCACGGGGATCTGTGTAACTTATGACAAAAGGCACGGCGACAAGTCGATGAAGCTGCTCAAGCAGATTGCAGAAGTTCTCATAAGTCAAATCTTTGCGTCGGTCGAGGGAAAATCGTCGAAACTCTGCATCAAACTGAAAAACAATGTTAAAGGACAATGAAAGCAAACTGCTCTTGGAATTCAAGCAAAATTAGGCTAAAACATCACTCTTGGTACTTACCTAATAGAATGTAGACACCTGCTCAGCAGAAGGAAGTGAGGATGCCAGATAGGTACCTATAGGCCCCTAATCTAATCTTAGTCCTATCTACACTCTTGTTAAAAATGCTCATTTTGCAATCAGGTAGTCAGACCAGAGAAGCCTGTATTTGAGTGAGTTCTGAGTGGATAAGTCAGCTTCATTGTGGCATGAACGAAAACGTGCATGTTTGCCCTGTCCATCCATAAGATAAACGTGCAGGACTTCTTTCTGCCTAGAAGTGTTTCAGGGATCTAATTCAAATAAACCTGTAAAGTATGGAGGCTACTAAACAGCTGCTATCGACCTGCTAACTTGTTTCCCCATTCAAGTCCAGCTTCTAAATTGGCAGGTCATGCCGGCCATATGATACCAGCCTCTCAGACTTAACAGGAAAATAGCAGAATCTCCAATCTGAACAATGCAAAAGAGGTGAGGTAGAAGAGCCATCTCCAATCTGAACAATGCAAAAGAGGTGAGGTAGAAGAGCCATCTCCAATCTGAACAATGCAAAAGAGGTGAGGTAGAAGAGCCTGTGACGACCACTGACGTCCTGCAAAGCCTTTGTTTATTTAACGATTCGAATGGGTTTCAAGTCAAGTGGTTGTTTTTATTTTTCTGCATGCTGTGTTGTTCACTTTGCAACTAAATCTTTCTTTTTATTTTATTTTTTATCCTTTAGAGTCCACATGATTCACTGCGTAAAAAAACCCTTCTTTTGTTCGGTGATGGGAGGACTGCCTCTTTTGTTCAATGATGGAAAATAATTTCTCATTTTCCACACCATTTCAAACCAAAAAAAGGAGGGGGTCCGTAGAATTGCTGAAATTTCAAACAATGGTGGAACCATCCAACGATTTAAAAAATTATACCCGGTGGGGAATTGAACCCGGGCCTCCTGCATGACACCGAGTCTGGCAGTCTCTGCACCACTTAAACGATTCCAACAAATGCTTTTAATCAGGTTTTCTTCATGACAGCCTGCAGCATATTGGAGAGATTTCGAATCGACATTTTGCATCTGTCAAGATGGTCCCAAGTGGCCACCCAACCTTGAAAATAATTATTTTAATCTTACGTTGAACTGCAAATGAAAAGCCAGCAGCCATTCAGTATCACCGTTGAGCCTCTCATGAGAAAACAACTCGGCAACTTCTCTCACCCACGTTGCTGTCTTCTCTGCAAGCAACAACACATGACGATGGACAGTCAAGTCATTGAACTAGAGAAAGAGACTTCATGCTTCACTTCCAAGGAATGACTGCTAACTTCTTTGAACATTAGTCATAGATTCTAACAATGATGGGTAGGTAAGTACCTAGGCACCGCTATCAAGAGAGAGAAAAACTGAGCAAAAAAAGATTTTGTCCATACTAACCTTGCTTTTTACTTCGACTAAATTGCTGTCAACCTTGTGTTGACAAATTTTAGATGATCTCGACATTATCTACAATCCTATGTCGCAACTTTCAAGCCTACAATAGGCCCTACTGCATCTATTAAGGTCAAAAAGGTTAAAGGAATACAGTCAAGATGCAACTGTGCAACTGAGATGGAGTCTCAATTAATTTCTCTGTGGGCTACAGACGTAGCCATATGGGTGTCGTATCACTAACTTTTGCAGAAAAAGGGGGGTCAGAGAGCACCCTCCACTCAACAACAAAATGCACACAAGGTCGTATACCTATTCCATTTCAGTGCGCCACAGAGTAGGCTAGCCGAACGGTGAAAATCCTGCACTAGACCACTCGTTTTCCTAGGTTATCGAACAGAAAAGAGTAGGTATCAGTGAAATAATAATTCCAGAATCAAGAAAAAAAGCACCCATGTTGAAGCAGTTAGTTCTGTCAAGCCTTGGTTCTGATGCTGTAGGTATGATGAGCAATGTCATACTGGAGTGAAAGGAGAAGTCCCCAGAAACAAACCTCACTGCCCTGCGCTGGACAGCTTCAAGTGCATCAATGTGGCACTGAAGATGAGGATCCCAGGTCGTTGTTGAGCATTCTAAGATGGAGCGAACCAATGAGAAGTAGAGTATTTCCTTTACCTTTTTGGAGGCGTGGGAATAGTGTCGGATAAGAAATTTCAGTTGATTTGATGGGTGGTCCCTGAAAACCGGACAGCCGGACAGGACTGCCGGGCAGGACCACCGGACCGACCCGGATGGGTTAGGTTAGGTTAGATTGGGTTAGGATAGTCTATCCTAACCTAATCTAACCTAACCTAACCTGTCCGGGTTGGTCCGGCGGTCCTTTCTGCCTGTCCGGTTTTCAGGGACCACCGATTTGATGCCCGTTTTACCATCTGACTTATATGAGGTCCCAAGTTCAGGGCAGGATTAAAATGAATACCAAGGTATATGATGGTCTGGGCGAAACAACACAGAGGGACCAATGAAATAATCTGAGATGGAAGGATGTGTAGATGAAGCAAATGACATGACATCTGAGATCTTATGAATTTGACCAGGGCAGTTCAAGAGAGCGACAGAAAGGGCCTGGGATGACGACTGACGAGTCCAAAGAAGGTGCAGGAAGATCATCCAACGCAGTGGGAACAACAACCACAGGAGGCCCTGCCACCACCTCAGCAAGAGGAGAAGCCACGGCACAAGGCTCGGCCAGCACCGCAGCTGGGGGAGAAGAACAGAGAATTCTCAATTGAGTGAGGAGGCTTTCCATTTCCCGAAAATCGCCCATGCAGTCCTCGCACATCCACAGTGCCACTCACTTTTTGCAGCCCGACAACACATTCAAAATGAAAGTAATTGGAGCAACCAATGACGGTTGATACCGATATATCGGTATCAACCGTCTATTTTCTATGTTGGGGGCCACAGCCATTGGACGTGGTAAACCCCGGTCGGACATGCATCATTTTTTGCATTGGCAATTACCACGACAACAATCAAGTCGTCGTGTTCTTTCACCGAGGCAGCATGTGTCTTTTTGTGTTTAGATAAGACGCCGTCTCGATCGGCAATAAAAAAGAAAACATGGTTTCAAGTGCAAACCATCGGTGCAGAGACATTGTGGTGCAGTTTTAGAAACCCATGGTGGGTATTGTCAAGAAATGTGGCCAGAGAAATAAAAATAATAGAACACGAACCAGGTCAGGCGACGTGAAGATTCCAGCATGGCATTGTCCAGATGGTAGGACTGGGCGAATCTTGATTCGATTCGAGGATTCGATTCGACAATAATGAATCTTGCCAGATTCGATTCGAAAAATGTGGCACGATTCGTACCAGGATTCGAGATTCGAAGGAAAGGATTCGATTCGGGATTTTGCGATGATTCGAAAAATATTCGAATTAAATCTCAAATCTTTTCAAATTTCCAAATTGATCCACAGTCCCGTAGGTATGCCACAACTTGGAACCAAACAGTGCTCACAAGTGTCACTGAGCATTGCCCACAATAAAAAATCACGTTTTCTGTCCTGTGGGACTGCGTGAATCATGATTCGATTCGAAAATCGCGAATCTGGCCAGATTCGATTCGAAAAGATTCGATTCGAGACATGCAGTGGGATTCGAATCAAGATTGGAGATTTGAAGAAAAGGATTCGATTCGAAAGGATTCGCTTCGAAATTGGACAACTGATTCGGATTCGATTCGAGATTCGAACCTTTGGGATTCGATTCGCACAGCCCTACGGCAGATAGTGACAGTTTGACAGCAGGCTCAGATCAATACATAACACAACAACAAGAAATCAATTTGGTCACAAATATATCAATTTCGGTAGGTAGGTACCTCAATTTTTAGTGCATGAAAACATGGAAAAAAAGGAAAAGGCACAATTAGCATAATATCTCCAAGGAAACGAAATGGGGGCATGATCCAAGAAACCTATATACCTACCTAGGCCTACCTACTACCAATAACAACCTGAAACAAATCTCTGTTTCGACTCCAGCACCATAGCTAAGTGGATTATAAAGATGCCTAGGTCTGGATGCTCTACAACCGATGGTTTCTCCTTCAATTTCATAAAATTGTTTCCTGAAACTTTTTCTAAATTTCTTTATGTTGTTATGGATAAATCTATTGCTGAAGGTCGTCTGCCATCTAGATGGAAGCATGGTTATGTGTGTCCTATTCCAAAAAAGGGGGATCCTAAACTACTGACTTCCTATAGGCCAATTAGTTTGACCAGTTCTTGTTGTAAAATTATGGAGCACATAATATTGGACTACCTCAAACATGTTCTGGTCACAAATGGGGTTTTGAGCCCAGCTCAACATCGATTCCGCTCAGACTTCTCTTGTGAGACTCAGTTGGTTAATTTTTCCCAGAAAGCTTCAACAGTGTTGGACCGATCAGGGCAGCTGGATGCAGTTTTTCTCGACTTTGAAAAGGCTTTCGATCAAGTCCCCCATGCTGCATTGCTTGAAAAACTCAGTGGTTTAAATTTGCTATCTTCCCCTGTCATTGGATGGTTATCAGATTTTCTGGACTCACGTTTTCAGCAAGTGTGCATAAATGGGAGTTTTTCATCAGTACAGGCTGTTACATCCGGGGTCCCGCAGGGGAGTGTTTTGGCACCTACGCTGTTCTCCATTTTCATAAATGATCTTCCAGAGGTTGCGAGATGCCAGATAAATCTCTTTGCTGATGATTGTGTGATCTCAAATGAGATACGGTCCCCTGCTGACTCTTTACAACTCCAGACTGATCTGAACAAAATTTCTGATTGGTGCAAAAAGTGGGGTATGAGATTGAATGAAAATAAGTGTGTTGTTCTTTGTTTCACTACAAAAAATGCCCCCCATCCTAGTTGTTACTCTGTTAATGGTATAGCCTTGCCTGCAGTTGATAAGACAAAATACCTTGGTGTCACTTTCACAAGGACTTTGAGTTGGGAGGAACATATAAAGCAGTCAACAAAAAAAGCTAATGCCGCCCTGTATTTTGCTAGGCGTACTTTTTATTGTGCCAGCAAAAAGATAAAACAGAAGGTGTATTTTTCCTTGGTTTGCTCAATTTTGGAATATGCCTCAACTGTGTGGGATCCCTACTACATAAGTCAGATTGAGGATGTAGAGAGGGTCCAGAGGAGGGTGGCCCGTTTTGTTACAGGAAGATACTCCCCACTGGATAGTGTTTCTGATATGATGCAAGAACTGGGGTGGAACTCCTTGGCTTCTCGTAGGAAGGTTGCTAGGTTGGCTGGTTTATTCTTGGGGCTGAATAATGTAGGCGGCTGGTCCTCCATAAAGGAGTTTTTATTGCCACCTAGTCATTTTGGTAGACTAGACCATGATTTTAAGCTCTATTCTGCTGCTTGTCACAAAAATGTGGGGAAGTATTCTTTTGTTGTCCGGACCGTGAATGATTGGAACGCCCTGGGTTCTGAGGTTTTTGGGACAGATAGTGATATTAGTGTGGGCACCTTCAAGCGAAATATCAGAACTTGGCTGATGAAGTAATATGACTTTTTGTGCTCTTGTTTTGTTTGTATATCACCATCAATGTTTTGTGTTGATTTGCGCCTGGACTCTCGTCCTTGCAAATTAAGTTATTTGATTTGATTTGATATTTGAATAACCTACCTCACCTACTAGGGCGATAAACTGAGTTTTGGCTTTACTGTATGACGGATAAAAAACTGGCC
>JASGXE010005764.1:0-23276 GCA_030068105.1 Sinentomon sp. SZTP_YWyxl | reverse complement strand
ATGAAGGAAGGAAGCAAAGCAACTTCAAAAGAGGCAGCTTTTTAAAAGAATAAAAAGAAAGAAATAAAGATGACATAAAGAAATACAAGAAAGAAATAAGAGATACAAGAAAGAAATAAGAGATGCAAGAAAGTGAATTAAATGAAATAGAGATGAGAACTTCCCTTTCCAGTGCACAACAACGGGGGAATGGTTCGCCTTGTGTCAGTCGCGCGGCGTGAGCGCTGTCCGGCATAAGCTCGGTTAACAAGCGCAGGGAGTCACGGAAGCACCAGCGGGCCAGCGGCGTTCGCCAGCAGAACGCACACTCCCTCTTCCCAGCTGCGTGAAAACGGTTTTGCACTGACCACGCAGTGGGGGGCCGCCAACATGGGCCGCCGTCTCCGGGCAGGTTCCCGGCTTAGGTCTGGGCGTGGGTCCCCGACCCTTTCCCAAACCTCATGTTTATCAACCCGTGGCAATGCACCAGATCGGATCCGAAAAAATAGATAAAGAAAAACAAAAAATCTCCAACCACCCTCACTCCTTGGCAGCAGAAACCTTTCCCTTCCACTTCACAAGACATTGTTGACCAAGACAAGACAAGACGTAAGGTATGATGCCTTCTTTTCGGCAAAAACCCACAACCTAAAATTTACTCTCGAATAAAAAGACAAAACACCATTGGAAAAAAAACATATTTCACTCACTCACAAAACCCAGCGCAACACAAATTACATACCTACCTACCTCGTTATGGAAATACCAAACCATCTGGCCCAACTCAAACTTGAACCACACAGTAAAACATCAAAATAAAAAATGCAAACGAGACTGCTCCTTCACAATTGTGGATTCGCGAAGTTTCATCAATTTTGACATTTTTACAGTGTAGGGTATCCGGGTGTCCGGTTGTCCGGGTGGGTGTCCGGTTTTCAGTGCTGAGGTGTCCGGGTATCCGGGTATCCGGGTATCCGGTTTTCAGAAACCACCGACGTGAGATTTCGGGCGCGGCGACTTTCGAAACTATTCTTTCCCCTCTTTGGAAGCGCGCTCTTTTTGAGTTGTTGAGAAGAAAGGAGTTATGCAATTCTGTGGACATTTTGGCGTCAAAATGCTCACTTCTCCGGCAGGATTAGTGTGTCCAAATCACAGCAGGTCTCAGCAGAATATTGACACCCAAAAATGATGACATGATTGACATGACCTCCTCTTGACATTTTCATGTGGGGGTCCTTCGAAAACGCGGAAATCGCGGAATCTGCGAACTGAGGCTGCAGTGCGAATCTAAACCCCCAAACGGTGGTCCCTGAAAACCGGACAGCCGGACAGGACTGCCGGACAGGCAGAAAGGACCGCCGGACCGACCCGGACGGGTTAGGTTAGGTTAGATTAGGTTAGGATAGACTATCCTAACCTAATTTAACCTAACCTAACCCGTCTGGGTCGGTCCGGAGGACCTGTCCGGCAGTCCTGTCCGGCTGTCCGGTTTTCAGGGACCACCGAACTTCCAAACCAAACTGCCCTTAATCTCACCCAACCCAACCTCCTCTAACCCTATCAAACCCAACTCAACCTAACCTAACCTAACCTGCGGTACCGCGAAATTCGCTTGTATCGCGAACCGCCATATCTCCCATCGTCCCTTGATATGGCATGGCCTTGTTCCGTTCATGCAGGTGACCTTCCGAAAAGAATTTGTTTTTTTTTTTTGAAAGAAATTGGGTGGTCCCTGAAAACCGGACTGCCGGACAGGACCACCGGACCGACCCGGACGGGTTAGGTTAGGTTAGATTAGGTTAGGATAGTCTATCCTAACCTAATCTAACCTAACCTAACCTGTCCGGGTCGGTCCGGCGGTCATTTCTGCCTGTCCGGCAGTCCTGTCCGGCTGTCCGGTTTTCAGGGACCACCAAGAAATTGTCGTGTTTTGCGATGCAATTTTTTGCAAAATTCGGTGCAGAATCCTGCAAACAGCAAATATTCCTGTCTTGCGATTTCTCTTGCGGATTTCAAAAAAATCTTGCAATTTCTTGCGGTTTTTGGGCAAAATTCTTGCGCAAAATGAAAAAACTGTCTGGCAACACTGCGCAAGATCTTGCGACTTTTCAGAGTGTTTTGCTTAAAAAAATTTTGTCTTGCGACTTGCAATTTTCCTTGCTGCGAATGAAGAAAAATCTTGCGACTTTCTTGCGGTTTTCAGTCAATATTGGTCAACGATTTCGGCATTTTCAAACGAACAGAGGGTCATTTTTTGAGCAATAATTTTGTCAAGTTAAAAAAAATTGCAGGAGGGGAAGATCCAAAAGACTGAGATTTCGGATGCGGCGGATTTCGAAACCATTCTTTTCTCTCATTGGAGTCGCGCAGTTTTTGAGTTATTGAGAAGGAAGGAGTTGTGCAATTCTGTGTCTGTGGACATTTTGGCGTCAAAATGCTCACTTCTCCAACAGGATTTGTGTGTCCAGATTGGTGGACCCTGAAAACCGGACAGCCGGACAGGACTGCTGGACAGGGCCTCCGGACTGACCCAGACGGGTAAGGTTAGATTAGGTTAGGATGGTCTATCCTAACCTAATCTAACCTAACCTAACCCGTCCGGGTCGGTCCGGCGTTCCGGCGGTCCTGTCCGGTTTTCAGGGACCACTGTCCAGACCACAGCAGGTCTCTGCAGAATATTGACACCCAAAAATGATGACTTGATTAACATGAACCTCCTCTTGACATTTTCATGTGTAAAAGGGGCGTTCGCGGAACCACAAGGTCGGGTAAGGTTTGATTGGTTTTCGCAGAATCTGCATTTATATCCGCGGTTTTGAAGGACCATGTTTTAAATGGCTGCTCCCAATAACGTCCATGGCATTTTCAACTTTGCAAAATTCTGCGGAATGCAGTGATTGCAGCGTACCAGTGCGGAAACTCAACTTTTTGCGAAAATAGGGGGTTGTGTTGGCAATGTTTGTTTTTATGGGGATTTGGGTTTTTTAACTGTGGGGCTTGAATCGACATTGCACATTTTTATTTCATTTTTTATGGACAGAGATTACAAACAGTTAGGTACCGTTCATGCAGGCAGGTATAGGTAAGAGGTACCAATCCACGCCTTCACCTTTAGACCTTCCGAAATTAGATGTTTTTTAAGCGACCCCATTTAAACCCCATTTAAACACGAAATACAAGCGTTTCATTCTCTGGAAGGACGCTGAAAATCAGATGCCAGAAATCGTGACGTCACCACGAGTTTAGAAAAATGTATTTCAACTTACCCCATTTGTTTGTTTGTTTTTCGTTTGTGATTTTTGCATGTGCCCGTTTGTGTTTGTTTTCCGGAAATCAGTCAGTTGCTCTTGTTTTTTAACCATTGTGGTTGTGATAAAGATGAATAACCATCAATTTTCACATTGAAATTTTCATTTTAGAAGAAAATTATACATTCCAGATGATTTTTTACAAAATTCCAAAACTGTATTGGAAAGAAATTGTCGTGAACCCCAATCAATGTGTTGCGATGCAATTTTTTGCGAAATTCGGTACAGAATCCTGCAAACAGCAAATATTCCCATCTTGCGATTTTTCTTGCGGATTTCAAAAAAATCTTGCGATTTCTTGCGGTTTTTGGGCAAAAATCTTGCATAAGCAAAATGAAAAAACTGTCTGGCAACACTGAGTTCGACGCGAATTTGGAAGTGGAGTGCAAGTGACTAGTGTTTGAAATTTCCCGGGAAAATTCAACTTGGGAAATTTCCCGGGAAATTTCCCATTTTGGGAAAATTGGGAAAATTCCGAATTTTCCCAATTTTCCCGGGAAATTTCCCAATTTTCCCGGGAAATTTCCCAATTTTCCCGGGAAAATTCCCGGGAAATTTCCCAAAATGAGGAATTTTCGACTCTGCTCTTCAGATTTTCCCATTTTGGGAAATTTCCCAGGCAATTTCTGTAGCGTTGAGTCGAAAATTGGAAATTGTTTGATTGCTTCTGCGTATCTATCATCGAACACTGCGCTTGGAAAAGTAACAGTACACCGAATAATGGCAGGTGGATTTATCATGCTCCCACCATCTACAACGTCCGTGAACCAATTGTGGACCGGCACACGCAACAAGTCAACAAAAAAGCAGCAGGTCACACCAATGTCTGGTCGAAATGAAAAATTTCGAAAAAAGCGAAAAATTTTTGAAAAAAAGCAAAAAGCAAAAAAAAAAAACATTTTATGACTTCTATTTTTATTTTGACTCCCTAACATGGTCTTGATAATTGACTCATCTAATGAGTCGAGTAGGTAATTGGACGACGCCAGCCTGCATTTCTGTGAATTCACGATGGCACCTGCATGGCAGGGCAGCTGTTGCAAAATTGTGCTTTGAGGCTGCATATACCATAACAGGAGTTGCAACGAACGGTTTTTAATGCAGTTCTTGCAACTGCATTAAACTATGCTGAAAACTGTGCTCCAATGGCTGTTAAATGTTTGCATGCACTTTTTAATCATATCATGCACAGGTACCAATTATTGTGAATACCTACCGAGGTATTTATATGTATATGTAAAATATATTCATGTATGTATATGCGAGTATTATCAGTCACTGGCACCATTAATTATCAGTGGCTGCCATCACAGGCGAAGCCACTGCCATCCCTCCATCATCACCATCCCGATGTCCTGGCAGCAAAATATATTGGATTTGTTCTGTAAATTTCCCAACTACGCAGGAAATATCCACACAATTTTTCCAGGAATATTTCGAATTTTCCTGGAAATTTCCCAATTTTCCCGGAAAAATTGGGAATATTCCCGGGAAAATTGGGAAAATTCCCGGGAAGTTTCCCGGGAAATTTCCCGGGAAAATTGGGAAATTTCCCGGGAAAATTGGGAAATTTCCCGGGAAAAATCACTTGGGAAATTTCCCGGGAAATTTCCCAAAATTTTGGGAAATTTCCCTGACTTCGAACACTACAAGTGACGATGAGTATTCGTTCGTGAATGATTCGAATCTTTTCAATTTTTTCTTCAAACACCATTAGTTTTCTCTAAATTGGTTTAAAAAGTTTAATTTGCCGCGGAAAGCAGCATTTCTTGCCCCTGCTGAACATTTATTGCCAACACGCCCTCGCCGCGTGATTTTTCTGCATTTTGTTATTTCATCTTGATATGTTTTTCGCCTTGATATGTTTTCCGAACTCCTGTCCCCTCCTTTCCCCTCCTTCTTTTACCTTTTCCTCTTTACATAAAATGCAGCCGACGGTCGCGTGTCCTTCCCTTTCCCCCTCCCTTCCCTTCCCAGGTTTTTAACACTTTTAATTAACACTTTTATCATTATCATGATTATAATTTTGTGATCACATTTGTTTTGTAAAAATTAAAAGTGAGAGTTGATTACCTATTCAAAAAAAAAAAAAATAAGGTGGGTATATGATGAACTTTGCTGTTTTCTGATAACTCTTCTGTTTGATTTTTTTTTCACTGAAGCTATCGCTGGCCCCCCACCGGCGCGAATGAACCTTTTTGCTTGGTTTGATGGGTGGATTCATAGCTGCTGGGTGCTGCATCAAAATAGGTGCCTTTTATTAAATCAAAATTGGGCTGTCGTTAACTGGAAATAATGAATTAAATTCACAATGATGATCCGCGACAGTTCATCAGCATCTGCTCGCTGGTTCAAGTCTTCATCAAGTGACGTGAATCTGCTGGCTTCCTGCATTGTCTATCTGCTTTTCCTCCTCGTCATTTTTACCAGTTCGGCTGCAACTGTTGATTCAATGAGCACAGGTTAGCATTACACATATAACGTTTGTTTAATTGAACATTTTTGCAGTGTCCAAGCAACAACGCTGGAAGTTAAATTTCATGGAGGCTTCAATCTGCTTAACTCTGCATTTTTTTGTTCAATCTGCATAACTCTGCATTTTTTTGTTTAGAATGCAGTGAGCTTGGTGACAGGCGTATGAAGGAAGACAGGTACAATCTGAGAATGCTCCGAACTCACTTATAACTGTCACAAGTCAATTTTTATTTCATTCCGGAGTCAAACCATTCATTTCTTTTCCCTCGTTTCGTACAATTCATTTGGTAATTTTTGGATTTGCTAATTTCGCATTTCCGGATATCACATGCTTCAGTCAGCTTTTACAAATCAAAAATCTTACGAGAACATAGACCCATTTTCTTCAGTCTTATATACCTAATTGTCTTTCTTCTCTTCTCCGTTTTCCTGTTTCAACATCTTCAATTACGTTTTCTCTAAAAGAAAGTCAGAACAAATCAGGGATGCGTCTTTGCACCATGTAATCCATTTCTCCTTCCGTCATTCCACATGTGTAAATAAACGGCATTTGATTTTGAGAACATCTTGGTCTGCTTTGTTCCGAAGGGTACATGTGGCGGCGTGTTCAACCGGCTGAAGTATCAGGCACCGAGAAGCGGGGCTAACCTCATGGTTATGCCTCGGTACCTAGCTCTCGGGGGTCATGATAAATGCTACCCATTCACCAATTCCAGGGGTCAAAATAACATAGGCAGATGGAAACAAAAATTTGTTCAACAATGAGAAATGGCACAGGTACTCGTATTTAGGCCTACCATGGTGAAAATGAGCATCATCACTCCGTAGATGATGTTTAATATACATGACCGCTAAGCAATGACCAACAACTGACAACTTGAATTGCCTTGATCCAAGATCTCCCTGCACATTCAACTCTCATCAATTTTATTTTTTTCTTGGAGGCTTGAATTTGATCTGAACATGTTTTACCCCATTTGGTATATTTTAATCATTCATTTTGTTCGTTAAAACAATTTTAAAAATATGGATTTGAATGATGCATGATAAATGAATCAAAAACCTGCCTCGTAACAATATTCAATCGTCCTCATTCGTCAACATCCAGTACCTCCATAATTCCAGATGAACGGCTTGTGATGATTTTATGACCCTTTATCACAAAATCTTCTGACCACTTCTGATAGCTCGAGTCAAGACATGCTCAGTTTTCTTCTAACTTTTTTGCACACAACAATGTTTCTGTTTTGACTTTCTCTTATTGGCCATGGAAGTGCTTGTGGAGTAACATTGTCTCTTCAGGTCATCTGTAAAGTTTTGCCATCAAATTTTATTAATTCCTTGTTCCCTAGTCAGACACTTTGTACCTGGTTCGTAATGTGCAATATTTTAGTTTGCTGTTTTAAAGTTTTCAATGTAGAGTTTTAAATGTGTTGGTGTGTTTGCTTTCTCTCTTGAGATGCTTTTTAATTGTTTTCTCTACTTATCTTTTCCACCATGAATAAAATTAGGCTCTAGCTTCATATAGCTGATCTCTGTGCTTGGGCAAGCTTTAGGGTTAGGGTTAGGTCTTAGGTGTGTTAACAGCCAGTCTGAAGGTTTTAGAATTTACTTTGCCAGAATCAGTGGCAGAAATATTTTCAATAGTTTATCCTTCATCCCATGATAAACTCTTCTGTTCTCATTAAAAATGTCTTTTTTAGCCGAATCCCTTCATCTTTGGAAAATCGTTTTAAACAGAATTTATTTATTTTCCATGATGTGCTCAAAACCCTCAAATCTCTCAATCATGCCCTGTGAGACCAAATTCCAAAGGTACATGTAAAGGTGTTTTGCAAACAGATTTGTGATCAGATTTTGATTCTGTCAATGAAACCCCACTCGCAACCTCACTGATTTGTTGATTGAATTTTAGATTCCAATTGCAAATTTACCAGCCATGTTCTCCACACTGTTTCAGGTACCCATAACGAGAACTGGGGGGATCAGATTTTTCCCCTCTTGACATAGGCCTAGGTGATAATTTATCTCGACTTCCTTTAGATGTCATATCAAACAGGGTACCTACCTGTCATTTTGTTAACTAAATTAGGCAAGGGCGGTACCCAGTTACACTGCCACAGTTGAAGACACAAATCACAAATGAACGAGAATTATCAATAGAGATCGATTTTGCTGCAAGTTACTGCGGCATCGTCAGTCCGACTATTCATTCCATTGATTGATTCCATTGACCATGATTGATTGATTCCATCGATCTCCATTGATAATTCTCGTTTGTGATTTGTGTCTTTAACTGTGGTAGAGTAAGTAGGTACCGCCCTTGCCTAATTTATAATGCCCTCTGCAGCCCTCAGAACCATACGATGTTTGTAGCTGAACTAATTTTGAATGATAATTGAGATTGCTATGCAATGAAAACCAAACAGAAAAAATGTACTTGACCTATAAACACATCGATCACACCACGTCACTCTAGCTGCTTTCATCAATTTTAACAATAATTTTAACCATCTGACATCGATCTATTTTGGCCTATTTTTCTCCTGAAGAAGCATCTTGTGTGGTAGCAGAGCAGAACAGGTCGTGTTGCATCTGACATCTCAAAATTTGCAGCCTGAATTAGTCAGATTTTGTTTACTTATCTCATTTTCCTTATTTATTTTTTGAGAAATTACTTTAGTTTATTTTCAATGCATGAAATTGCAAGCATAAAATATGACACTGCTAATGTATTGTGAGTGAGTTTTGTATTTACCAGGAAACCTGGATAAAAACCGTCAAAATCACGAAAAATGCAAGGGAAGCTTGAAATTTCATGAAATCGGGGAATTTGTGATATTTCTGCAATGAGGAAATGGTTATCAAGGACTAAGGTAGGTAGGTACCCACCAGGTGAACTCTAAAACCTTGAATTCCTAGGAACATCCTGAAAACCTGTTGAATTATTGGTCTACCCCCTGAATAGATGTTGATTGATCTGATGGCATGAATCAAAATATGCACGGCAAGGAAAAGTGAACTCGGTTCACTTTCTGTCTGAAATGCATTTTTGCTTATGTGGGTAAAAATCAAAAGGATACCTAGCTGACGGAGTTCATTGACCACTCACTTCTCGATGATTTTCTCTCCATTGGTTTTTCTTACGAGTGAGTTCCACTGACGTTTCGAAGGCGTCACACTCCTCGTTGACGAAGGAGCGTGACGCCCTCGAAACGTCGGTGGAACTCTCCCGAGAAATGGAGAGAAAATCATCGAGAAGTGAGTGTACTGTCAACTACAACTCTCCTAGTCTCCAAAATATCGCCTACGGCGAGTTCCTATGACCTTTTATTTATTTATTTATTAATTTATTTTTGCAAAATTGTGTCAGCTCTTTCAGAAAATGAACAAGCTTCATTGAAACCGGCTGAGTCTTCGCTTAGCAGCCAACAACAAAACGACAGCAACATCTCGTCCAAGAATACCATCTCAGAGACGAAGAGCAGGCCCAATTGTCCAAAGCTCTATTGCATTCCAAAATGCTGTCCAATTGGTTACCAATTGAACACTGTTGATCCTCGGAGCAGACGACAACTTAAGTCGGCAAACGACTGGAGCTGCACTCCCGATCCAGAGTACATTGACAGTCAGGGTAATGTTACGACCAATGATAGCAGGGTGCTGCCACCCTCGCACTGGGAGCCAAAAATCTTGATGGATTCTGGTGAATTTGTCTTGGCCAACATCTCAGGACAGTTTGATTTTGTCATTGGTTTTCCTCAGTGCGAACAGGTAAGATTAGGTATTTACTGAGGCAATTTGTGAGTTTTACTTCTGGTGCTCAGTTGAGTCCACATCCTGATTTTTGAACTGTAATAATTAGAGTGTAATTGAATTAGAATAAACTGTTTAGATTAATGGTCCATTAGGTACTCTCATGCTGCACGCCAAGGTCGTTGTCGTTCAGGCCTACATTGTCGGAAAAAATCCCCACACACAACTTAAAACCACGGAGGATTTCCATTTCATGGGACCTATGTCTGCCGTAACAGTGACCACCATCAGAAACAGACCAGAGCCATGGATAGGTAGTTTCATTCAGAAAATGGCATCGTCAAACTATACCAAGAATTCATTGGTTCTCCGCTGTTATAAACAGACAACAAATACAGCACCCCTTCTTCTCCCATCATGCCCCAGTGCCTGCCGTCATGGTGCCAGAGAGACCATTGTTAGGTCTTGGAACAGTTTCCAATGAAGCAAAAATGGGAGTGTGATTCCTGTTTCCTGGAAAAAGACATTCAGGATCACTGAAAGGTGGCTCATGACCTTAACCTATTCAACTTTGGAGTGTAGACACCTGTTGCCTTATGGTTGGAAGAAGCATTTTGAGGATGAAGCAACCATTTTTTACCAAGTGGTGAGCAGTTGCCATTTAGGTTGCAAGTTTTTTTAGAAGGGTTGGCAGTAAATCAGCCATCATTTTTCGCCAATGATTGTTCAGGCGGTAGGTACCTGCCACACCACATGACCACTGTGGTTTGGTGAACCTTGATTTAAGCAAAGTTTGGTTTTGTTTTCTCCTTCAGCATTCTCTTTCTCAGTCTTTCTCCTTGGTAAGACTTACGACTTACTGCAGGAGAATCTTCAAATGATTGAGACTTGACCAAAGAAGTGGTTGGCAAACAGAATGGTCATTGGTCGTCAGTCTGGCAAAAGGTTTTCAATCCAGTTTGATTTCGATGATTGTTGGCTGTTTTGATGCTTATGTGTGTCAAGTTTAAAATGGCTGTTTTTTTAGAAATTGGCCAATTAGTTAGCCTTGGCATGCTGGCTGCGATCCCGAATATGTTTTTTATTTTTCATCTTCACTTTTTATTTTTCATCTTCACAATCTGACGGCATCACCTGCCTGTTTTTGATCAGCAGATGTTGCTGACTTCTGTAGTAGTAACGTGGCTCTTCAAGATTGTTACCAAGCATGTTGAATAGATATGGGGCACCTACAAAGTGTGCTTCTCAGCTATTTTAGAAACTGGGATCTCGTAGATGCCTCATAAATCAGCCATGTGAAGGAGAAATACTTTCCAGTTTGTTCCTACACACATTACTTTCATAGGTGATGCATGAGGAGTTTGAATTTTGTTTTCATAGCCTGTGAAATTCGCATGCTCGCATGTAGCTATGAAATGCAAATTTTCTCGGACACACAAACACCACCACCAGGGACATTGCGAAATGGGACCATGCTCTTAGACTTGTCCAAACCCACCTCCCTTAAGTTGTATTATCCCCTTGTAATGTGCGTCAAAACCCACCTCCCTTAAGTTGTATTATCCCCTTGTAATGTGAGTCCAAACCCACCTCCCTTAAGTTGTATTATCCCCTTGTAATGTGAGTCCAAACCCACCTCCCTTTAGTTGTATTATCCCCTTGAGAGTCCAAACCCACCTCCCTTAAGTTGTATTATCCCCTTGTAATGTGCGTCCAAACCCACCTCCCTTAAGTTGTATTATGCCCATATAATGTGAGTCCAAACCCACCTCCCTTAAGTTGTATTATCCCCATATAATGTGAGTCCAAACCCACCTCCCTTAAGTTGTATTATCCCCTTGTAATGTGAGTCCAAACCCACCTCCCTTTAGTTGTATTATCCCCTTGAGAGTCCAAACCCACCTCCCTTAAGTTGTATTATCCCCTTGTAATGTGAGTCCAAACCCACCTCCCTTAAGTTGTATTATTACCCCCTTGTAATGTGACCTACGTGATGGGAGGGTGTACCTATTACACAAGAATATGATCCCGATATCATGCATCAATAGGGTAGGGTAGGGTGGCCGGCGGATGTTGTGGAGTTGATAGTATTTTTTCAGAGCAAATCCACCCATTTGTTGTCATTTTGACTTTTGGTCTCGCAGGTGCCTCATCATTAGAAAGAAAAAGAACACATTCCACATGTAGGTACTTGCCTACACACTGCTTCCATAAGCAGATAGTGCACGAAAGTTTCTGGGCATGTCGTGCTTTAGGCAATTGCATTGCATGATAATTTGCTACCAACAAATGGCGGTAATCGTCTCGTATGCGTACTACGTCCTTTTGGTCAGGTTTGGAAATGGCTTGGTTTGGTTAGGTTAGGTTTGGTTTGGCTAGCATAGGCCTATAGGTAGGTAGCAGATATGTTAACAGCATTATCTAACCTAACCAAACCCAACCTAACCTAACCCAATCAAACCTAATCACACTGACCAAATCTGACAAAAAGAAGGTAGTACGCAAACGAGACGATTACCCAAATGGCTGCCGACCTTATTTTTGTGTTCAGTGAAATGCTTGTAGCAATTTGAAGTTTGCCAGCTTTTGTAGGTAATCATTATTCCTGCAACTGACATTGCCACTAGGTTGCAACAAAGGCAAACCTGCGGGGAAGTCTGTTTTGCACCTGATGGATGGCTTTTGCAGAGTTTTGTTACCTAAATTATTTTTTTGTTATTCTGTACAATGCACAAGCAACGCGAATGGGTACCTAACAAAGTAAGTACCAACCTACCCAAAAAAGCAATACAAAAATGTGGCCTGTGTTAGGAAAAGACAGGGCTTAAAGTGGGGGGCACGCAAGGGCACGCAGTGCCCGCCGTCCTTTTGAGCAGGGGCACGCCGTGCCCGCCCTTTTTCACGTCTCGCGTGCCCTCCGGTTTCTGTTGCAGTGCCCTTGCGTGCCCCCATCTAAAAAAAATCAGAGGTCAGCACCTGGTCTTTTCCTCATGGATCCTCTCGAATTTGGTGAAATTGTGCTTCAAAATAAAATTGCTGCAAATCAGCCATGAATCATGCCTCAGGAATGTCAGATTTTTGTGATTGCAGGAAAGACCTGCTGGAGGCTGCAAAAGAACAGCATACCGCATACCTGACCTCATTGACATGTCTGTTCTCTGCTGTCAAATTCAAAAATCGAACAATCGAATTCTTCTGGCAGCCAGCTGGGCTGCCTGTGGCTCAGATGCACCCTTCGCCGCGTGGATATTCCAAACAACTCAATCAAGAGATCGAAGGTCAATGTCAATGAACGGTAAACGTGCTGTTGTTGCAAGGGAGAACCGACTGGGGAAAACCTTTACCCAGCCAAGTACCTATTGCCTTTTTTGCCCGCCCAGCCATTCCCATGCATCTGGCCATCTGGCCCACACGTTGGATTTGAACTAAACATTCGAGAGTCAAAGGTCAGGATGCCTGCCTGCCTCCTGTTTTCAATTGATTGGTAGGTATTTGGTTTTCGTTTGTTTGAGCCGCTGTGGTCGGTCTCTTAATATCTTCCGTGGGTCGTTAGATGGAGCAGGAAATTTTTGGACCTGCCTGACCTGCCGCTTTTTCATGAACACACCAGGTGGAGTCAGCAATTGAAGAATTTGAAATTGTTCTCGGGAGCAAATTTTTTCCTGACTTGAACTCCCCACGGCCAGGGTCATGCTCTCAGTCCGTCATCTTATTTTGATCTTCATCGCTGAATCATCGTACAGGGTTCTCTGTTCGCTTTACGGACACTTGGCCGCCGGAAATCTGACCGGCAGACACCCGGCCTCCGTGGGCATCTGGACGACGGACACTGGCAGCCGTGAAACCAACCGCTGAGGCCACATGGCCGATGGACAATTGGCTACCGCAGACACCTGGCCGCCACTGACATCTGACCACAATGGACAGATGGCCGCGTGACATTTGGTCAGCACAAGCTAACGTCAGGCCACCGGATGGTAGCCACAAGCTGACGTAAGGCCGCAGTGACCGTGATGTAAAGGCGTTTGGCGAAATGTTTGGCGGCCCAAGTTGCAATGTTTTCGTTTCGGGCTTCAATGGTGAATTGGCACACGAATCCGTGACTTTAATTTCGATTTGTTTGTATTTTGGTTCAATTCGAGAGGACCAGTGCTCGAATTGAGGGGGAAAGCGGGAGAATATGATGTTCACACCGAACGTTTTGCGAAACAGAATGCCGATCCTCAAGATGCAAGAAAAATACCAAATGAACAAAGAAAACTGATGAAATCTGTTAAGCGTTCCACTTCTACCAATTTTTCGTATAAATTCGAAGGTGGAAATCAAAGCCGCTAAATCAAAGCCGCTTCTTTGTTCTGAAATGTCGCCTATTCGTGCACAAACATGAAAGGCATAAAGCCAATGGGTCGTGGCAATGTTGCCCTTTTTAGGAAGCTCATGTCCCTTTTCACCGATATTTTGTGCCCTTTTTTGGAGGCTTGTCCCTTTTTATTTTTTGGGGTGCCCGCCCCTTTTTATTTCCACTTTAAGCCCTGGGAAAGGGTAGAAATTCAAGTCGCCACCTGAATAGATACCTATTTAAACCATGTCTAACATGTTTATTATCACTAGCTGAGCCATGTACAACTTCGCTTTGCCAAGTAGGTAGGTATCATTTTATCTCAAATCAAATTAGGCCTATGTCAAATTCCACCTTGATCAAGAATCGAACACCAAACTTCAGCACCAGAGACTGCATGTCATTAGAACTTAGCATTTATTCATGTTTTCCTTGACTGGCCTGAGCCTATCTTTTATTTCGTACTGAATTTTGGCCCCAAATCCCATCTAGGGGCAGATATTTTTGGTAATGGATCTAGCCAAGATAGATTTACGTCTGCCTCAAGAGTCAAGGTCCCTTGTCATTTCACTAGAAATTTGCCCAACAACAGCCTGGCAGTTCCGACGTTCATACACATGGTACAGGCGTTCCATTTTTTGCTTTGTTGTCTTGACAGACATTAATCCTTATCTGTCGTCTGCTTTCACAGGTTGGTCAGAATTTGTCGGCCATCGGTCTCGACTCACACACAGCGGACGGTGCGTTCTATTTGCTCAACGACACGAGTCTCTATTCGAGATTGTTGAATCAGGATTATGGGAGTGATTCCTATTGCATTGATAAAGTTGGGTCCTCTTCCACTACCTCCCCTCCTCCTCATCTGCTGCTGGAGATACGGGAGGTGATGATGCGGGCTCAGTGTCATCTGCTGATGATCAGAAAGGTTTTTGAAGTTCTTCCAGTCTTTTTTTCTTTCTTTTTCTATTTTGGTGCCTGTTTTTAGACTCGTTTGGTAAGTTATCTGCCTCCGAAAGACCTAGGAAATAATTCAGGATATATTTCAAATGGCCTGCCCGCAGGAAAAGCCGTGCCAGAATTACCTTTCTTCACACTCAAAAATTGCAACTGTTCAGGGTTTAGCAAAAGTCAATGCTGCAGAAAGTAAACACCCTCTTTCATAACCGGGGTCAAAATCTGACACCTCTAGTAAAGCTTTGTTTCAATATGGTGCTTTAATTTCTACCACCTGCATTTGAGTGGAACGAAAGACAGAAAAAGCTTCGGAAGTAACAGTTGAATAGGGGAAAACATCTATGCAGAGATTAAATCTGTCACTGCAAAGCAGATGACACGTGCTCATCTGCTCGCCCTGAGCAAGTTTGTCGTTTTCCCCTCCACAGCATCTGAATATCATTCGCATTGTTATATGGGACCACACTGTTGGGCCTTTTGATGGTCCCTCTCTACACGAACAAAGATTCAACTGCTATAGGTAAGAGTGATGTGACGTCAAACATCGTTTGCTAGTTTCTGCCCTAGATACCTTCTTTCTCATTGCATATTCTAGCAGAAATAAATTTATGACAGAGCTGGACACAACCCCATCAATAGTAGGTACCTACCTAGTTTGGTAAGTGGGCTTGGTATCCACCTATGCATTTTGTTATAAACGTTTTTGCAAGCACGGACTCCAATCTGTTCATCCTTCTTCTGCAGTTGTGTTGTAAAGGCCGAACCCATGAAACACCACCCCAATTCCATGCTGGGTGGGGTTGCCCTTGGGGAGAGCTATCCGATCTCAAACGTTCCATTGGCTGGTTTCTTTGTCACTGCATTCTCTGAACTTGAATCGGTTGGTGCCTATCTTGTCCTGCCAATTCATTTTTGGTGTATTTGGAAGTGAAGTTGTTATTCGAGAAGCTTCACAAAGTTAATGTCTGTTTTCCCCATCATTTGATTTGGCCCTAGCTGTTGACATTTCTGAGACCCTGCCAACCGACCCCATATTTTTCTCTTATTTTCCTCTCTTTTTCACCTAGTGGTTCATCTGTTGGCCTACGTTTGTGTTGCGCGGAATGGTGCCACTCCAGATGGCTTGTCAGCTGAGAGTAACAAACTGAATCTGACAGTTAACAAGTGCTGCAGCCAAGGTGATAGGATAGTATTCGACATCAATCACAGGGCCAAAACGACCGAATGCAAGCCAAGGAACCAGCACCACGATCATGAGATTGGCTCCGATGACGACAACGTCGACCAACACCAGCACAATGGTGACAACAGCAAAGAGAGCAGCAGCACCGATGTCCCCGACACGACAGACGACCCGTCCGCAACAACACTGAGTAATTCTGTTGTCTCGATGCTGATATTGGCAGTTCAGCCTTAGATTTGGGTTGGATTCCTGTTGTTCTCTCCGTTGAGTCGGGGATGGCCAGGTCGGTAAATGTGTCGTACGATGATCTAAGCATCTCAATCGATCAGCCGTTGTGCAAACCAGGAAAACGGGCGCACACGTTCAAAAAGGTAAAGTGACATGCAAATATTTTATCAAGAAACTAACAAAAGAATGATTTGGATCGCATTGTTTGGATTCTTCTCAAGAACAACAGAAAGCAATTGCAGATTTCTTGATGAGTTCCGAAGCAATTTGAGTCAGAAAGACACCAGACTCGAGACACCATGGTACTTTCTCAAAGCTTCCAAGAGAACATTTTCTCAATTCCGGTTAAAGAAACATTTTGGTGCAGTTGTTGGCAGAGGAAATGAATTGCATTTAACAACCACCAACCAAATCGGTGAGTGGAGCAGAGTTTAAATTTGATCTCATTACATTCAGGTTGTGCAAATCTCCGAATTTGTCTGCACATCATTCAGGGTGGTCCATTTCAATGACAGCACGTTCAGTGCAAAATTTCGGAAATGGCTGCAACGAAACAACGAGAGCTCCGAAGATCGAAACGAAAGATCTTGGCAAAAAGTAACCTCAAAATGTGTTCAAAGTTCGAACAAAATCGGTTGAAAATAATACAAATTGCAAGAAGGTTACACCCCCCCCCACGTAAGGTTAACTCAGTTCACACAAGACAGCTTGGCTTTTTATGTTTTGCCTCTCTTCACCTCCTCCTGCCTGGTGTTAAAAAGCAGACGGTTGTTACAAATGAACCTGCATGCTGACCTTTGAACCTTTTCAAGTGCATCGACATGATAAACAAAAAAGGGAAATTTCTTGACTTTTGTTTTTTCTTTCTTTCTATTTTATAGCCAGCCTTGTTCAGCAATGGTAGCCTTTATTTGAAAGAATACCGACGGCAGCCCATTCTAAGCAGTGAGTTCTGTTTGGATAGCATCTACGATGAAAATACGGGCTACGAAGAATCACAGATTGCGGTCGCATGCGTTGACGATTTGTGTTCAAAACCAATTGTTGCAGACGACGGACGCCAGATTAGTTCGGATGAGGTTACGTGTATTTACAAGTGCTGTGGGATTGGATCGGTTTACAACTTGGAACGCAGGACGTGCCAGTTTTACAATGAGACGCCGTGGGTGCCACACATCTATCTCTACGAAGGAAAGACGTTGCAAGAAATGAACGTTGACACTGGCTACGCATTCCAACCCGTTGGCTTCCCGCTCTGCTATTCGTTCCTTCTTAATCCAACGGCCAAAGGAGACGACGATAAGTTTTTCATTCTGACCAATGGCAGCGTTTTCGTTCAAAAGTTCCAAATAATTTACAACAATTACTGCGTTGACATCTTCCGTAGCCCGTCGACGCTTACGGACGCCATATCAGCTCTTGTCTGCTTCCCCGAACAGCATCCCGAGGACTTCTACACACACCTTGTCTTCATCATCTACCCGATCGGATGCATAATTTCCCTCATCCTATTGGCGTTGACGTTTCTTGTCTACGCTCTGCTTCCGAAACTGAGAAACGTCCACGGCAAGTGCCTACTCTGTCACGTCACAAGTTTATCACTTGCATATCTGCTGCTCGTCATCTCTCATCTTGGTGGTACAACCCTTCCACCAGTTTTGTGCAAAATCATAGGTTGGTTGGTTTATTGATCTTTTAACGCCACTCTTCCATCTCTTCAATCTCTTATATCTTCCGTGATGTGGTGAATTCAGTTCGTTGTGAACCTGTCCCATCTCTGGTCTGGGCGATCGTCCTTGCGGGCTATTTTGAGAAGATTGGGCCCTTTTTAAAATGAAGCCCATCTTTTTGGCTGCGGATTCTTTTCAATGCAGTTTTGAAAATGAAAGGAAAAAAAAGATGAAATCCTGATGATGGGCTTCGTTTAAAAAATCGGCCCACTGGCAGAGAACCTTACCAGAGTTGAGTTTGTCCACGCATGGGTGTTGGGGAAGGATTTTGAAAATCGTGCAAGTCTTTGTGGAACCAACTCAGTGGCATAGCGACTGGGCCCGCGGCGCGGGTGGGCCCCACAGCCGAAAGGGCCCCGCACGGGCATCAAAAATGGCACCATAAACTGAGACAAATTGATTTTTGATGACAAATTAGGTTCAAAAAGCAAGAAAAGGAAAAACAAGGCAAACATTTTGTAAGATTGAGATCATCGCCTCCTGTTACCTTTTGGCAAACTTCATCAGCGACCTCGTTGTCGTGAACATATGAACTGCCAAGCCAATCATTTCCCTTCTGCAAAAGCGGGAAGAAACATCCCCGAAACAGTGGAATAAACACTGAACAAATTCGTCATCATTTCACTTTGTAGCGTGCTATGTTCATTGTTCATTTGGATTTGGCACAGGAAAGGAAGGGTGCAATTCCGGCTCTTCCCCCATACTCTATGCATGGGTATCATTTGCTATTCACAGAATTTCATTGGTAATTTTGGGGGCCCCGCACAACTAGTTCGTGGAGGGGCCCCGCGATTCCTAGCTACGCCCTGAACCAACTGCTCTGGTGGACATCGATGTGTAGTAGGTCCTCGGTAAGTTGATGTTAGCACCAAGACAGGTCAAACTTGGGCTCGTCCCCACTTAAAAATGCAACTTCCTTTATTTTTTTTACATATTTAAGGGCCATTTCCATAGAAACCATGCAATATAAATCTGGTTGATCATTCAATTTGGATGGATGCCATTTTTCACTTGACAATGTCTTGAAATATCATTGTCTTTCCCCCTCTCCCTTTCATTTTCAGCTGTTCTCAAGCAATTTGCATTTCTCGCTGCATTCTCTTGGTTAACTGTCATGTGCTTCGATATTTGGATCACGTTTGGGTTAGTTATTGTAGTTATTGTATAGCATCATTATTGTTTCTTTTGAATTTTTGATTCTTTTTTTTTTCTGGCCATCTTCTTGAAGAAGCCATTTTCGGCATGTTCTCTCTTTATTTTGATTTCCAGTCCACCCCCCGTCCGAACCGACCAACAGACATTTTCAAATTTTTGCATTGCATTTGCAAAGGACGCAAATGCCACAAAGTATTATTTTGAATATTCAAACTGGTTTTTGCCACACTTTTGCTTGTCATGACTTTATTTTTTATTAACATGGAGAGAACTCCAATGCAAATCACCATGAAGAACAATGCAACAGTAGCTCAACAGCTGACCCAGGACCTGGAGTTTGTGCATCTGGATCCGATTTATTGCAAATCTAAGCCTGACTTTAAAAACTTATTGTGCTGCCATTTGTCTTTCGGTTACAGGTTTGCAGTGGATCTTGGCATGGCATTGCTCCAATGTCTCCTTTATCCGAATCTTTAAACTTATTTCAGAAATTCCACCTGGTTTAAAAGTTACGGCATTTGAACGGACCCACCCGCTTTTCTCGAGATTTGCTGCAATCGCCATAACAGACAAAAAAATCGTTGAATTTCAAAGCATTTTTTTGGCTTTGCTTTTTTGGTGCCCGGTTGCCTTCTTAGCTTTATTCCTAGCCAATACGAGTGCTGAAATTTTTCACACTTCTTTCAAAAGTGCAGAATTTGCCAAGGGAAAAAGAGCTCATTATTGATTTTACCATCATAGCCAAAGTTATTTTAGCCAACGAAGGTCAAATCAAAACCATCAAATTTTTTTCTTTGCCTTTTGCCTTAAACCAAATTGTCAAAAAACAAAGTTTTTGCAGCCCAATATTGGCCAAAACCAATTGTCAAAAAGGCTTCGATGTTATGATTTTGTGACATTTAGGAAAATAATTGAAATCCCGTTTAAAGTTTGGAATTTCGGACATAAAACGTGGACAAAATCAAACCGCAAAGTCCGGTTTTTTAAGTTATAAAAATTGCTTGGACTCCAGAGCAAATAGTGGACACATGAAAATTTGCACAGAGTCTCATCTAATCAGCGTTTAAATGTGTACCAAATTTCATAAAAATCAATTGTAAACAAAAGAAGTTGGGGGGCCTAGCTGTTTAGGCACCTACTCCCCTTAAAGTTTAATTTTTTTTAGTGTTTTAGTCTTCTTAGAGTCTAATTTGATCCCCTTCTCTCTCATCCCTCTTCCCATTTATACCTACCTAGTGGTCTTCGTCCGATGGGTGGTTCAAGGAGTCCAAAGAATATCAAACGTTTCATCTACTATTCCCTCTTTGCTTGGTTGGTGCCACTCTGCATCTGTGGAATCACCCTCTTCATGAACTTTGTTCCTAACTTTGCACGTTCTCCAACGTCACCTGGTTTCGGAGAAGGAATCTGTTGGTTCAAAAGTAAGTTGATTCCTAGCTGGGTATCTTGGGCTGACTCTTTTGACCATCCTTCCATGGCGAATCTCTTGGTCTTAACACTTACATATTCATATTCCTCTCGCTCATCGAATTCTTTCCTCTTTTTTAGCCCACGGTTCTCATAAGTTTTTTTTTTTAAAAAAAGAGGGTTTTTGCATTACATTCAGTCCGATCATTTTGAATTGTTCTCTCTCCATACAATACACCAGTGCAGGGCTTGGATGTCCGATCTATGTTGGTACACAAATAATGGTGTTCGTACACAAAAAATGGTCAGTGTTGCTAATCTGTTTCTTGGCCACTAACTTTGCGGGCTCTGGAAATTTCACTTGGATGTTGGCATTACTAATGATGTCGTTCAAGCCTGCTGTTGGCATAGAACTATGGCCGCTTTTTTGCTCCAAAAGATGTAAAACCATTGGATGGGTGGAGCTTTGAGTGACATGAACTGGAAATCGGGGCATTTCCCACCTTTCGAATTGCGAATGCTGAATGACTTTGTTGTGTGGTGTACGACAATCCGAGCACAACTGCCTTTTTCGGAATGAAAATATTGGTCAAACATTAAATTGTTTGATGAACACCCTCAGAAGGAGTGTTCTGTATGGCCCACCAGGTGTTCTTTCACTGCAGGTGTGTTGTTCTAACCAACTGCAAATTTCCAGGTGTCGAAAGAATTTAAATGCTGACATTTTTACACGATTTGTTAATTTCTGTGACGAGGCTCTCAAGCACATTATGTCATTTGCACCTGACTGTCTTGGCAAATTGAATGCCAGTACAGTGCTGAGTTGGTTACTGTAAACTTCGACATTCATTTTTTGGTCCTCTTACTTGTTCTTTTTCTTTCTTTCTTTCTGTTTCTCATTTCAGCCAACATAGCTCTGTTTGTCTATTTCTATTGTCCAATCTGCATCTCCCTTCTGGTCAACTTCATGTTCTTCTCTCTGACTGCATTTCGTCTGTTGAAGACCCATCGTGAGACCAAAGACGTTTGGTCATCACCCAAACAGAACGTCAAGGATAGCAAGAAAGGAGGAGGTGGGGCAGCTGGTCAACAGCAGCAACATGCAGCGTATCGTAAACACCGCCATCCAGGCTCATCGTCATCAGACTCTTCTGATAAACTGAGGTTGGGCGGGACTCACTTTGGGCACAGTGCAAAAGCATTTGCTTTCAACACACGCCTGTCTGCTTGTACGCTGTGTTTCCACGGGGAAACAGTGCATAAGTAGACAGGTGCATGTTGCAGAAATGAAAGTGTCGCAGCATGACGTCAAGTTGTCAATCCAGCTGTAACATTGGCAACTTCCAACTTTTATCTTTTTTGACTACTCAACCCGACCATGCAGAAAATGTTGGATGCACTCAGGTGCAGTTTCATTGACCGATCTCTCATGCGCTGACAGCATGATCGGAGTGGGAGGTGTTATTTTTCTTCAACGATATCAAACATGCAAAAATGTCTGTTGGTGCTCATATGGACGCACTGCACAAACCAGATTCAATACTCAGGCAGGGGCACCAAGACCAGACTGCCATCATTGACGCCCTGCTATTACAGACGCAAAGACCAGATAGTTTAGTAGGAACAGAGTGCCTCTATGGTGCTCAGGACTTTGAGTTCAGGCCACACACTTGTGTCTGGTCTCTATGAAGTGTAAAGCAGAGTGCCACATATGGCGTCCTGGACTTGGTGACAAAGGAGCCGATTTTAATTGGACTTAAAAACGTCAAAGGCAGTGGCAGACTACACATTTCTCACTGCATGTGGCATATATTTTTTGCCACAACGAGGAATTCGCGTCGGCATGCAGATGTGGAAAAACATGTGCGTGGGTTTCCACTTCCGCAAGAGAAGTTCAAAGCTTTCCAAATTTCAGGTTGCCATGCAGTGACCGCATGTTGCAGCAATTCGGTACAGTCAATTTTGCTTCCAGTGTGCAAAAAAAAAAATCACGGCACGTGACTAGTCCACTGCAGACTTAATCTATTTCCCTTGCCATCACTCTCCAGGGGTCCCTGCTGCGTCTTTTGACAATTCCATTCTATGTCTGGCCCATATACACTTCTTAGTCAATCCGAAAATGGCCTTAATCCAGCTAATTACTGACAGTGTCTGCATTCCAAAATTTGGCCTCAGCTCAGCTCCAACTTCCAAGTCAGATGTCAGTTCCAATTCATCTTCCCCGGTATTCAAATGAAAAAGCTCCGCGAAATGGAGGCGAAACATCACGTTTCCGTGAATCTCTGATAACGTCTGGATTCTGTCAATTTTACAAGGGTTTTAGTTGTGTATTCTGGTTCACTCATTTCTCCATTGTTGTGCAAAAGCTAACACATGAGTGAAGTCTCGCTTTCGATCCCTCATATCCCTGTAAGAGTATCTCTGATGAGAACCCTGATGGATATGATATGTCAAGTTTCTTGTTATGCCCTTCCTTCCTATTTCTCTTCTTCCTTTCTTTTCTTCCCTTAGGCTCTGGTTGTACTTAAAACTGTTCCTTGTGATGGGCTTGACTTGGGTAATTGAGATCATCTCCTGGGCTGTTGGTGGCAAAGCATACATTTGGTACATTCCTGATCTATTCAACATCCTCCAGGTTGGTAGATGTGATCTGTTGAATGTTGTTGGATGGTACAATAATAATTGTTGTCCTTCAGTATGCTGTAGACACCTTGTCAAATTAAATACATTTAATTACAAAGATGCCGCAAATCGCTTTTAGA
>JASGXE010005763.1:0-21784 GCA_030068105.1 Sinentomon sp. SZTP_YWyxl | reverse complement strand
GCCAGAGTTTCATTGATTACGGATCCTCTGATGTCGCAATTTCTCTTCTCATCCACGCAGTATCTGGCGAGTTTGAACGGCCTGTACTGGTCAACGCATCCATCTGAACTATGGTTGGCCTGAGACCCGTTCGATGAACTACCGTTTGAGTTGGTGTTGTTACCCAGCGACTTGTGACAACACATCAGGCTGGCGTTGGCACATGTCAAGGAACTGTTAATAATCGACCCGTTGCCTCTGAGATAGCAACTGTCTTTGGAACGAACGCAATCTCTCGGCAGTTCGAAAGGGGTGAACTGGTCGACACACGTCCCTGAACTGTTGGTGTTGTTTTGCGACGAACTGTTGTTGGGTGACGGTTGTGAACTGTTGGTGTTGTTGGGTGACGGTTGTGAACTGTTGGTGTAGTTTGATGATGTAGCATGGTCCTGGCAACAAATTTCGCTGGCATTGACGCAATGAAGAGTGTCGTTTGGGAAAAGACCCTGATTCGTGCAACCAATCTGTGTTGAGACACAAGATCTTGTAACAACATCATTAAGACAGCTGCCGAGATTAAATCCTGCTGAAGATGTCTCATCCAATGTCACTGAAAAAGGAAACAAGAAAAGAATAACAAGAAAGTGATTTCTTGTTTTTTCTTTTTATTAACTTTAATTAATTAATTTATTTTCCAATGAAATTATTTTGTTATACAGGGTGTCCCGTAAATTAACCCACCTAAATATCAGAATAGTTTCCCAAGGTCCATACACATCGAAGTTAATCAGTGGAAAAAATTGACCCGACCCCCCATTTCTGAGTTATGCCCCCCCAAAACGTCAGTCGTCTGCTGACGTCGGTGAGACAAGGAGCGTATTTTTGCCTCTCCCTGGTCGGTCATTGTATCTTGATATTTCTTCTGAATTGGACACTGTGCCTAACGTTCCTGTGCATCATCAGTTTCACGACAGGACGAACATTCTCAAGTGACAGTTTTCGGGGCCATCAAGCTTCATTCGCAGTCGCAAACTTTGATTGATCTTCTGTGCACGCACACAGAGAAACGCTGGTTGTGTTGTGCCTCGACCGACGTTCTTCTGACTGGCAGTTTCGTCGAGCAGGCCCAGGTAAATTCATCAACAGAATTTCGCAACTGCTCTTGTGTCATTGTGTGCCTCTGCAGAAAATCGGCAGCATCTGACGCCTCTCGCTTGGCTTGTCTGCGCCTCATCCAAATTCAAAACATCCGCCATTTTCCCTTTGGAACAGACAGCGTTGGAGTGTCGGCGTGGACTTGGGCGGCGCCTTGGTGCGGGGCTGGCAACAGGCAAGCGTCTGCTGGTGGGAGAGGCATCGGATGACGCAATAATTCAATTATTGCAGAACTACCAATCGCAGCGATAAAAGTTCAGTCATTGCTTCATAAACTTTGATCTGCGAAAATGGCCAAGCAAGGGAAGGCGAAATCGCCCTTTTGCTATTCAAACTGCAAATTTGATCGCAAGCACTCTCCTGGCGGAGGTGATATGGTTCGTTGCCGATTGAACTTTGATGATTGTGGTCATTGGTTCCACGTCTCTTGCACCAACTCTCCAGGCACAGTTGGTGTTTCTTCGGCCACCGACCCTGACAAGTGGGCCTGTGCTGATTGTGTTGACACAATCCAAGCCTTCTGTCCAAACTTGCCTCCTGACCATGGCCCTGTTCCTGCTCCTGGCCCTGTGCAGGATCATGGCAATGTACAAGATGCAATAGCAGAGATCAAAGAAGTGGTCCGATCATTGGTAAACCGTTTCGGGGATGAGTTTGGATCGGTTGACTCCCGATTGGTTCTTCAGCAGGCGCGTTTGGATGAACTTTCAAGTCACTTCGAAAGTTACTCAAGCAGATTTGACACAATGGTTGGTGTTGACCCCATCATCTGGTCAAATCATCAATCCACGTCAACCATGTCAGAGCCCCAACTGAAGCCCAGTCAGCCGTGTCATGCGGACAACTCCCCAACTGGTGAATCGACCCTTGAGCACCCGGCTGCAGTCGACGCTGGTTGCAGTTCCAAAGGTCGACTGTTGGCGTCCAATTCTGACTCTCCTGATAATTTGGAAAACGCCCCTGAGACTACTTGCATCTCAGACGCCCTTCACAAAGTTGAGCAACTGGAGGCTATTGTTCGTGATCTGAAATCTGGCCTCACTGCTCAGCCTTCCGTTTCTCCTTCCGCCTCTGCCCCCAAAAGTCAGGTTGGTCTGACAGACGCGCCAATCCAGAAAGGACGGGCAACATGCCCAAAGGAGCCGGTTGGACCGAAAAAGAAACCGAAAAAGAAGAAGTCGCCAACTTCATCCAAACCGAAGCAGCAGTCAGGCTGCAACAGCAGCAGTGAAAGTGGCAGTGCAAAGTCGCGTGTCGTAAAGTCTCCCGATTTGGCTCTGCCAAAGGGCGATAAAATTAAAGTTCCATCAGTGGTGCCTGTGCCTCCTAAAAGTTCTGCAGTGCAAGTGTCTAACCAGGAAGAGTGGAAAGTAGTGGGGCCATCTTCGCCAAAAGGTCGCAAGCGATATGCTGACCGTCGTGAAAATGGCTTCTTTGATCGTGGTGGCAACCAACTGCCAAAATCCAAATCGCCTACCAGTGCAAATTTTGCTTTCGAAAAGCAAATTCTGATCAGCAAGCCTGACAGAGGGCGTCCAGTTGACACCCTTATTATTGGTGACAGCATTCTGCGTCGAGTAGGGGATTTCCTTTCGGACAAAGATGTTGCTGTGGTCTGCGTTCCAGGAGCGATGGTTCACCATGTGTCGAAATTGGTGCCGCGCATCCAAGATCTCGTCGGTTCTATCCCTCGGAACATTATAGTTCATGTAGGGATAAACAACTGGCTGCAGTACAATTCAGAAGATGATATTTCTGACGACCTCGCCCGACTTGCAAGTGTTTGTAAGAAGTTGTATCCTCTTACACATATTTTATTTTCTGGGATCATCTTACCCAGGTTTCGGCCAAAAGAGGAAATCGAATCTTTAAATTCCTTTATTGCTTCTTTTATATCATCTTCTTTCTCACCTGTCGACAATGTATATTTTCTGGATGTTAATTACCATCTCGCGCTTGAACACTGCTGGGCGCGAGATGGGCTTCACATGAATATGTATGGTGCTAAATCCTTGTCAAGCATTTTTTTAGAAATTTCAAGGGGATGGTAAGGGAAAATACCACAGCCCCGCAGCCGTCTCATTTAGTTGAGGTAGGTAATCAAAATGAAACCAAACTTGGCCGGAGTGAAACTATGGTTAGCCGAAGTGGTAGCGGCTTGTCACCTAGACCTGCTAAGTTAAGGATGCTAGGGAATCCTACATTGATTGACAAAAACTGCCCTACGCCCCTAAGTACCGACAGGGAGAAGTTATTAATTTTAATGAGCAATTTTCGAAGCATAAAAAACAAAGTCTTGCAATTCTCATCCCTTCTGGACGTTCATTCGCCTGAAATTGTGGCAGGATGTGAATCTTGGTTAGTGCCTCAAATAAATGATTGTGAGGTCTTTCCGTCTGCCTTCAACGTCTTCAGAAGGGACAGGGTTTGTCTGGGACAGGGGGGTCATGGCGGAGGTGTTTTCCTCTGCGTTTCCACGGCTCTAAATTGCACCCTGCTCTACTCTGACGATGTTTATGAATTTATACTTTGTAAAGTGAGCTGCCCCCGTGAGGACCTTCATATCCTCGTGGTATATAGGCCTCCAACTACTGGTTCAGGCCTCTTTGATTCCATAGAAAGTTGTCTGTTAAGGTTTAAACTGCTCAAAAAAGTAAATTCACCCCTGTTACTTTTGGGAGATTTGAATCTGCCAGACATTCAATGGGAGCGTGGTGAGATATCCCAAAATCCGGCTTATGGGATGGCGCTAAACACTCGAGGACTTGCCTTGGCCACCAAGTTTAGCTTAACTGAATGTGTTCGCGCCCCTACCAGAGGAGCTCACCGTCTGGACGTTGCCCTTATAAGGCCACCCGAACTTGTTCACGCTTGCATTGTTGATAAGGGAATTTCAGACCACTCGCTCGTTTCCATCCAACTCAATCAAGCCAAAGTTCATCACGGGAGAAAGAAATTGCACTTATATCAGTACCACAAGGCGGATATTCTGGGGATGTCTCAGTACCTCCTATCTTGTCTGGAAGAGTTTATATCGTTTGGGACAAACCACGGAGTTAACGTGGACATGCTATGGGAAAAATTCAGCTCGATTGTTGAGAACGCTAAAGCAGTTTACATCCCCAATAAACAGGTGATCAGTAGGCCTCCAAAGCCACCGTGGTTTTCAGGACTTCTCATTACCCAAAAAAGAAGGCTTCGACATCTTTTTAGGAAACGGAGGTTATCCACCCGAAATAAGGAAAATTACACTGCTGCGCTGAGGGAATATAATGGCTCCAAATTTAAAGCTCTTGAAAGTTATTTGTCCACATTTGTTCCCAATAAAGATGGGTTGACGCAGTTTTGGGGGTTTAACAAAATCAGAAAGGGTGGCAGTACAGGAACTGTCCCCACCCTGGAAGTTGATGATTCCACAGGTGAAGTGACGGAGGTTTCAAGTCCAATTGACAAGGCAAATCTTTTAAATGAAACATTCGCTAAGGTGTTCAATGTTGATCGTGAAACACCGCTCCCACAGGGACCGTGTTCTAATGATCTATGGGAACCTCTGCTCGTCACTGAAACTATGATCATAAACAGAATCAAACGCATGGAGCAAAAGAAAAGTGAGGGACCAGACCCCGTGGGCATAAAGTTTCTCAAGTTAATTCCGGATATCGTTTCCAAATTTCTGGTTATTATCTTCAATGCCAGCGTCAAGGAAGGGAATATCCCAGTTTGTTGGAAACGCTCCGTCATCGTCCCAGTGTTTAAAAAAAAGGGTCGTCGCTCTGTGGCTTCCAACTACAGGCCAATAAGTTTGCTGAATACTTGTTCTAAAATCCTTGAGTTTATTATGGCTAAACACATCAGAGGATTCCTGGAAACTTACTCCCTGGTCTCTGACGTTCAGCACGGTTTTCGGCCAGGTTTCTCATGTGCTACTCAGCTCACTGGGTTCACGCAGGATCTAGCAATGTCACTTGATCGGAGTTTACAGGTCGATGCCATCGCTATTGATTTCTCGAAAGCCTTTGATGTGATTAACCACAGACTCTTGGTTAGAAAGTTGGAGCTTCTCGGGGCAGACATGACAACCATTAACTGGGTAAAGGGCTATCTGTCTGCTCGTTCTCAGTGTGTCAGGATAGGGGAGCACCTATCAAGTCCTCTTGCAATCACATCAGGGGTTCCCCAGGGCAGCATCTTAGGACCACTGCTATTCATCATCTACGTTGATGATATTGTGCGAGGCATAAAGTCGCGTATGCGGCTATTTGCTGATGATTGCATCATCTATAGAGAAGTGCGTGCCCTGGGTGACTGCGAGGTGCTGCAAGGGGACTTGGACCTCATTCAAGAGTGGTGTAATCGGTCGGCTATGGCCATGAACGTAGATAAATGCAATTTAATTAATTTTTCTAATAAGAAAGATCATTTTGTGTTTAACTATGTTCTTAACAATTGTGCACTCCTCCCACAGACTGAGATTACGTATCTTGGGGTGAAATTTACAAATAAGCTTGACTGGTCCAGCCACATAAGCATGGTTACTTGCAAGGCAAATAGGGCACTGTATTTTGTGAAACGTAATTACAGAAAGTGTCCCCCAAAGATAAGAGAGCTAGCCTATTTCAGTCTTGTGCGCCCTATTTTGGAATATGCCGTTCCAGCATGGGACCCATGGCGTGAATGCCAGATTTCTGCACTTGAAAAAGTTCAGCGCAGGGCAGCTCGCTTTGTAGTTGGCGATTACAGGCGCCGCAGTAGTGTAACCAGCATGTTAGTCTCACTGGGCTGGGAATCACTACAATCGAGAAGGCGAGTGGCACGACTTACGTGCCTGTTCCTGGTCCTTGGAAACATTGGGGGTTGGGGCGCCTTTCTTAAGTCATTGGACCTGCCGACCTTCTACTCACACAGGGATCACGAATACAAACTTCGATCTCAGACTTTTAGGAGAGACATCGGAATGTACTCTTTTTTGGGTAGAACGATCCCGGAGTGGAATTCCCTGCCAGGGCGAGTTTTTGAACAGCCTTTGAGTATACCGCTCCTGCAGGGTCGGCTCCGTACCAATTGAAGTGAACAATCCCAGGAAATTATAGGTTCTGTCGGTGGATAACGGCTGAAGCATCAAACCCATGTTCGCTAAAGCCTTCGATCTTTGTTTCTGTAGATAGCCTTGTTGCGACATATATGCATTATCCTGGTCGCAAATGTGTTCTTCCCTTTTGTGATTGTTTATTTGCTGCAAAATTGACTATCTTTGTGTTGTAAATATTGAAAGGAGGTGACTCCTAAAATATACAAATTCAATTCAATTCAATTCAAAAAACCCCCTAAAATGGACTCTTTTGGGGTATTCATGCGGGGAGGTAAGAATTCCCCCTAGAACTGTCAAATTTTCAGGACAGGTTCTATGAAACGAGTAAAACAAAAAATGTTCAGTATAACGAAAAACCGTGCGAGCCTAAAATTCCACGCAGTGTACCCCAAAAAATCCAAAAAAGCCCAATTTGGGGTTGTTTTGGGGAAACTGAGATATGGAGATTGTGGGTCGTCGCATAAAAGCCATTTTCCGCAGGCAGATTACCAAAAATACGCGGAACAAAAAATGTTCAGTGGAATAAAGTCCCACACCCTCCATTTCCACGCAGTAGCCACTCAAAAACCGCTAAAAACGTCTCGTTCCCAGGGGGTTATGAGTGTTTCCATGGAAGGATTGTGCGTTACCATGGTAACACTCATAACCCACATGGGAACGAGAAGCTTTTTAACGGTTTTTGAGTGGCTACTGCGTGGAAATTGAGGGTCGTGGGACTTTTTTTCCACTGAACGTTTTGTGTTCCGTGTATCTTTGGGAATCTGCCTGCGGAAAATGGTTTTTTATGCGACGACCCACAATCTCCATATCTCAGTTTCCCCAAAACAACCCCAAATTGGGCTTTTTTGGATTTTTTGGGGGGCACTGCGTGGAACTGGAGGCTCGGACGGTTTTTTCGTTGAATGTTTTTTTTGTTTTACTCGTTTCATAGAACCTGTCCTGAATATCTGACAGTTCTATAGGGTGAAATCTTACCTCCCCCATGACTACCCTAAAAGGGTCCATTGGGGGGTTTTGGTGGGCATAACTCAGTAATGGGGGGGTCGGATTACGTTTTCCCCTGATTAGGTTAGATTTGTATGGTCCTGGGGAATCTATTGTGAAATTTCGGTGGTTGGTTTCCGCGGGGACGCCCTGTATTTTATTTTATTAATTTTTTATTATAAATAACAAAATAAATAACAAAAAATAAACAATAAAAATAATTTTTATTGTCATTATTATCATGATAAAATATTTTTTATCTGATTTAATTTATTTTTTTTTGTTTTTATTAAACAAATTATTATATTTTAAAATTTATTATTTTTATTAAGTTTTGCTTATTTTTTATTGCTGTCTCATTCTTTTGTGCTCTCCCCGGCAGTGTGGGTGTTTCGTGCACGATTTTCCGAAACTGGACTTGTCCGAACACGAAAAATCTGCGACAAATTGGCATTGTTGGTTGATGAGGTAAGCGTTGAAATTAGGCGCAAAACCCAAAGACTTCACCTTTTTAGCAGTGTCATAAGCCACTCTTAATTTTTCCATACCACCTTCCTATTTTTTTGAAAATTAATCAACGACGAACTGACGACGGCGTTGCCTATCATGCTCCAACATGCAAAACCAACCGATACTTCAACTCGTTTTTCCCACGAACCATAAGGGATTGGAATAGCCTCCATGCCTCATCCCCTCTTGTTTCTCGTGTACATGCAGTCTTGGGCGCCGCACCAATCGCGACCACCTAATTGTTTCAATTGAAATTGTTTCTGTTCTTTTTCATTTTACAATTTGTGACTCAGAAAGACTTCTGTCATTCCACGTCTGCCACCAAAACCTATTTGTGGCAGGATACAGTGTAAAAATCAACACTTCAGATGTCCACCAGGTGATCGAAAGGTTTCAACCTCGAGGCTTTAAAGTGAAGTGAAATGTGTTAATTGCGACAAACTCAGTGATAGACAGCAATCTGTTGACCGCTTCTCGTGCCGGCGTTGGACTCGAAGGCGAAGGCGGGCAGCCTTGTTCAGAATTCCTGAATAGGTACGTACGAATCGCGCCCGCCGCCGATGCGTTCGTTGCCTCGTTCGCCAGGTCGAATACACGGTGTGCCGACTGCTTGTCGTGTGTGGTTGAACGTGTTCTTGTTCAGGTTTTGGTCCAGGACAAATTATTCACGCTGGTTTCAGGAAAGCCACACCCAGCATGTCCAGAGAATTTACGTCTGGGCTGCAATTTTTGCCGATTAGTCATCGGCCCGTTTTTTTTTATTGAAGGGAACCTCAATGGAGAAAGGTACCTTCCTCCTGGAGTAGCTGCACGTACCAATTACGTATGTATTTAGGTACGTGCAGCTACTCCAGGAGGAAGTGTTACCAAGAGTGCACCACCAGTTAACGGTCAATGATTGTATCTTTCAACATGATAGCGCACTTGCCCACTTCCGTGTCCTCGCCCGCAACTACCTCAACGAGCAACTTCTGGAAGCGAATTTCTAAATTCCAAACAAATCGCCAGAATTTCGACCAATCAGGTTAGTCGCAAATAAAAACCATCATTTGCATCATCGAGCCGCGACCGCAGCTCGCCCTGCCGCGACCGCAGGGCGAGCTGCGGTCGCGGCTCGCCCTTCTGCTCGTGTAGTGCAATCCAGCAACAGAAACGGGATGGCGAGTTGCGCTCCCTCAGTTGCGATGGTTGGGGCGGGGAGGCCACCCAGATTCGCCACAACTACTCAAAGCTTTTTACCCACGAACTTCAATATGTCCGCGGTTAACAGCATTTCATTACCTGTTTCTGTTGATGCTCACTTGGGGCTACCTTCCCCAACCATCCCGGCTGCGGTCGCAGCTCGCCTTCCTGCTCCTGTAGTGCAATCCAGCAACAGAAGCGGGATGGCGGGTTGCGCTCCCTCAGTTGCGATGGTTGGGGCAGGGATGCCGCCAGGAGTGACCACAAATTCTAGCCATGATTCTTCGTCCGCGTCGTCCATTCCTGCACTGCCAACAAAACTTTTGCTTGCAAATGCTAGGTCCATACTGCCTTCCCATAAAAGAGCTGAGCACCTAGAATTTGTCACCTCGTCTTGTGTCCACGTTATCTTCTTAACTGAGACCTGGTTACATTCTGACGTTGATAGTATTGAAATATTCCCCCAGAACTTTTCTGTCTATCGTCAAGATAGACTTGACCGCCGAGGTGGAGGGACTTTGATTGCTGTCGACAATGATTGCGTCAGGTCAACGGCTTTAAACATTGATTTCCCATTGCACAATTCATTTGAGTCGAGCTGGTGCCTCATTTCCGCACTTGATCGGACTTCTTATATTGTTGGTGTTATCTATGTTCCACCTTCTGCCGGCCCACTTGACTTCGATTATATTTCTGATCAGATAGGACATATTTTTGCAGCATACCCAGACCATCGTTTGATAATCACTGGCGACTTTAACTGTCCTGATGTGGACTGGCTGGCGTTCTCTGGAGGTTCTCAAAAGGCGGACGCTTTGCTCCAAATTCAGCAGCAATTTGGTCTATCTCAGCATGTCCTTATCCCAACACGCAATATTCCTGGCGGCCGTGGTAACATTCTAGATCTGGTTTTCACCAATTTTGATTCTCCTGACATGGGAATTTCTGTGGTCCCAGGCCTCTCTGATCATGATTTCGTTAGTTTTTGTATTCCCCTTCCCATTAAGTTGTTGAAATCACCCATCAAAGTCAAATGTTATGATCGCGCCAACTGGATCGGCATTAGGATAAGGCTTCTTTCCCTTTTTGAGAGTTTTTGTCATGACCTTGATTGTAATAAGTTTGCTAATGTCAACGAGGTCTAGGCTGCATTTAAAATCATTCTTTTACAGTGCTTATCGATGGTCCCAGTCAAAACAATCAAAATTAAACCCGGTAGTCCTTGGATCTCTGCGCGATTTCGCACTCTGGCCAGAAAAAAACGTCGACTAACCAAAAGCTTAACGACAAACAACAATCCACGCATTGCAAACAGGCTGGCATCTGTTCGCTTTGAACTTCGTGAATGCGCTTCTCTTGATTTTAGTTCCTACATTGACAGAGCCATCTCAGCAACACATTCTCGGCCTTTTTGGCGTTATATTAAAAACTTGCGCACAACGCGTGGGTTGCCATCACTTCGTTGTCCTGATGGACTTGTAGCGCACTCTGCTTCTGAAAAAGCTGAAGTACTAGCAAAATGTTTCCAGAACACTGCTTCCCATATCGTAATTGACAACAATTTGCACTGTTTGCCTCCCAGCTTTGTCTGTCCTCCTCAGTTTCCAGGGGCCAACTCTCGCACCTTCTTCATTTCCCGAACTGGTATTCAAAATCTTTTATCAAAATTATCTGCCAGGAAAGCTGCAGGCAGCGACCTCATACCGCCAAAATTTCTAAAGTTACTTTCATTTGAACTTTCATTCTTTTTTGAATTAATTATAAAAAAGGTTTACCTTGACCTTGCACTCCCTGATGACTGGAAAGTGGCTAAAATTATCCCCATACCGAAAAAAGGACCATCGGGGGATCCAGAACTTTATCGTCCGATCTCACTTCTGTCTACTAGCAGTAAAATTTTTGAGAAGATCCTTTTTTCGCACCTGTCTTACCATTTAGTGGCCAACAATATATTGCACCCTACCCAGCATGGGTTTAGGAAGGGGTTTTCTTGCGTTACCCAGTTAATTGAGTTTACGTTTGAAATAGGTAGCACCCTTGAATCGAAAGGAAGTCTGCATGCAATATTCATTGATTTTAAAAAAGCCTTTGACTTAATTCCCCACAACTTACTATTTCATAAGCTCTCGTTGCTGTTGTTTCCTGCCCCATTGATTGCCCTGGTACAGCACTTTTTGTCTGAGCGCTTTTTCCGAGTTTCAGTAGAGGAGGAATTTTCAACGAAACGACCTGTCACGTGTGGAGTACCACAGGGAAGTGTATTGGGTCCTCTTTTATTTATAATGTATACTAGTAAAATTGTCTACAATTCCCAGCCGAGCGTATATTTGCGCCATGTTTTTGGTGTTCAGGTTTTTTTCTATTGATTTCATGACAAAAAACTGTGATCGTGCAATTGGCTGTGAACGCCAAGCATCAAAATGGCAAAGAAACAGTTTCCATCTCCGGCGACACACGAACCAACTCACTCTTCCATCTGCGTTGCGTCCCGATTAACATTCTCTGCGCACAGACATATGGCCGGCCTGCTCAGAAATCTTACTCTATGCACGAAACTGCGATGACCCACTCAGAGCCGGCTGCGTTTTTACAAACCCTGCCACGACATTATAGATGGCAGAGAGCGTTTTGTGCAAGAATGCTCGATTGGAGTCCTTCAATTGCAAGAAGAAAATTTTTTTCTCTATAACCTAAAGCTATCTGAACCTGACCTAACCTTGTCCCCTCTCGGAAAAAAACAATGCTCGCTGGGGGGCCCCGGCCTGCCATCTGAAGTCGCGGCAGGGTTTGTAAAACTCGCGACCCGGCCTTGAAAAAATCCTTCTTACCATCCTCATCCTTCCTGATCTGTTCCGCCAAAAAAAAAACATCACAGAAAAAACTGTCACATCACAGCCGAAATTCTGCACAGAGCTGCTGGAAAACCCTTCGATCTCGGCCTGTGCGAGAGGGGAGGGTGTGCATGTCAGCAGCATAATTTTTTTTCCAATCCACTTCCGCGGACCAGGAGCTCGCAACAGCCAATCACGTCGTCTCAAATTGTGACGTCATCAATTTTGGGATTTTTGCATTGCCACCGCTTTTTGCCATTTTGCACGTTTGCCACCGCTTCGCAACTCTTTCTGGGGTCACAATAGGGTGAGGTTGGGTCAGGTTAGGTTAGGTTAGGTCAGGTTTGGTTTGGTTGGGTTTTGAAATTTGGATGTTGAAATTGGCTGGAATTCCCAACAGCCAATCAAAGACGCGCATGCGGAAGTGGATTGGGAAAAAAATATGCATGTCAGCATGGTACAGTAAATTCTGGCCGAAACGTTTACGCCGCGAGATGGCAGAAACCCGACATGGCGGAGCCTCATGCCATCAAGCAAAACACACCGGTGCGTGCATGTTTTGTTGATGACATGTGGCTCCGAATTTCGAGTCGTTGGTGTGGCACAATTGTCTGGAACTGCACCCAACCCCATCCACAATCCCCCTCCATCCGAGAGCAAAGCTCCGGCTGGTTTGAATCAAGAAAAATGAAGGTGGCCGTTTTCTGTGTGTCGCCGAAGTGCGGACAGTTCCTGTTCCATGCAAAACTGTCTTTGTACTGTCTCATATCCGACAAAAAACAAAACAACAAAAAATATCAAACGAAGAAAAAAGATAGTATCCCACATTCCTCTGAAACAATTCCGAAAAACTATTCAATTCAACAAATCCACAAAATCCTGTGTCCTGAAAAAAAAAACGAATACCATCGAAAACGTTTTCAAACACCTGCAAGTTCGGAGTTCCCATCAAAATTGCGAGTCAAAAGCTGGAAATGAAAATCTGGAAAATTGTTTTGAAAAGCCGCAATTGTCAAAAATTGCCATCAATTGAAGAAACCCAAAAAATGAAAACAAAATTGACAATCAGTGGCGGTTTCCCATCCAAGTGGTATCCAGGCCCAACGTTGCTTAACGTTTTTGTTCAAACAGAAATCGGGCGGTTTTTAAAGAAGCAGGTCCAAGCGCACTCGAATTCTGTCTTCTCAACGAAGTGCTAAAAACATAAAGGGGTCATTTTTGCCAGAAGGGGTGCCGCGGAAAATCATTTTTCGGATTTTTCCCCGGTGGCACACCGCACAATCGTCGGGAACGACACTCAAACCCATCCAACTTCCCCCTCAAACCATGAGCAGAGCTCCGACTGGCTGAAATCAAGAAAAATGGAGGAGGATCCATGCAAAACTGAATGATAATCCAAAAAGTTTTTGAACACCCAAGTTCGGAATTCCCATCAAAATTGGGCGTCAAAACCCGGAAATTTGTCTGGAAAATTGTTTTGAAAAGCCGCAAATGTCAAAAAAGCCACCAAGAGAAGAAAGCCAAAAATTGAAAACAAAAAAGAATGAGGAAGTTGTCATTCATGGCGGTCTCCCATCCAAGTGGTAATCGGACCCAACGTTGCTTAACTTTTGTGTTCGAACAGAAATCGGTGATTGCAGCGCGGTATTTTCAGAAGCAAGTCCCGGCGCACTCGAATTGATCCTTATCAACGAAGCGCTAAAAACATAAAAGGGTCGTTTTTGCCAAAAGGGGTGGCGGAAAATCATTTTTCGTATTTTTCCCCGGTCCGCACACCCAATTTCCATCACCACGCCCATTTGGGGTCCAATCCATCCGGCCGATTTCTCAAAATTTCTGTTTGTGACATCCGTGCATTTCCCGGTCGCATAAGAAGCCTCGCTACGCTCGGCTAATAAAATTGTCTACAATTCCCAGCCGAGCGTATATTTGCGCCATGTTTTTGGTGTTCAGGTTTTTTTCTATTGATTTCATGACAAAAAACTGTGATCGTGCAATTGGCTGTGAACGCCAAGCATCAAAATGGCAAAGAAACAGTTTCCATCTCCGGCGACACACGAACCAACTCACTCTTCCATCTGCGTTGCGTCCCGATTAACATTCTCTGCGCACAGACATATGGCCGGCCTGCTCAGAAATCTTACTCTATGCACGAAACTGCGATGACCCACTCAGAGCCGGCTGCGTTTTTACAAACCCTGCCACGACATTATAGATTGCAGAGAGCGTTTTGTGCAAGAATGCTCGATTGGAGTCCTTCAATTGCAAGAAGAAAATTTTTTTTCTCTATAACCTAAAGCTATCTGAACCTGACCTAACCTTGTCCCCTCTCGGAAAAAACAATGCTCGCTGGGGGGCCCCGGCCTGCCATCTGAAGTCGCGGCAGGGTTTGTAAAACTCGCGACCCGGCCTTGAAAAAATCCTTCTTACCATCCTCATCCTTCCTGATCTGTTCCGCCAAAAAAAAACATCACAGAAAAAACTGTCACATCACAGCCGAAATTCTGCACAGAGCTGCTGGAAAACCCTTCGATCTCGGCCTGTGCGAGAGGGGAGGGTGTGCATGTCAGCAGCATAATTTTTTTTCCAATCCACTTCCGCGGACCAGGAGCTCGCAACAGCCAATCACGTCGTCTCAAATTGTGACGTCATCAATTTTGGGATTTTTGCATTGCCACCGCTTTTTGCCATTTTGCACGTTTGCCACCGCTTCGCAACTCTTTCTGGGGTCACAATAGGGTGAGGTTGGGTCAGGTTAGGTTAGGTTAGGTCAGGTTTGGTTTGGTTAGGTTTTGAAATTTGGATGTTGAAATTGGCTGGAATTCCCAACAGCCAATCAAAGACGCGCATGCGGAAGTGGATTGGGAAAAAAATATGCATGTCAGCATGGTACAGTAAATTCTGGTCGAAACGTTTACGCCGCGAGATGGCAGAAACCCGACATGGCGGAGCCTCATGCCATCAAGCAAAACACACCGGTGCGTGCATGTTTTGTTGATGACATGTGGCTCCGAATTTCGAGTCGTTGGTGTGGCACAATTGTCTGGAACTGCACCCAACCCCATCCACAATCCCCCTCCATCCGAGAGCAAAGCTCCGGCTGGTTTGAATCAAGAAAAATGAAGGTGGCCGTTTTCTGTGTGTCGCCGAAGTGCGGACAGTTCCTGTTCCATGCAAAACTGTCTTTGTACTGTCTCATATCCGACAAAAAACAAAACAACAAAAAATATCAAACGAAGAAAAAAGATAGTATCCCACATTCCTCTGAAACAATTCCGAAAAACTATTCAATTCAACAAATCCACAAAATCCTGTGTCCTGAAAAAAAAACGAATACCATCGAAAACGTTTTCAAACACCTGCAAGTTCGGAGTTCCCATCAAAATTGCGAGTCAAAAGCTGGAAATGAAAATCTGGAAAATTGTTTTGAAAAGCCGCAATTGTCAAAAATTGCCATCAATTGAAGAAACCCAAAAAATGAAAACAAAATTGACAATCAGTGGCGGTTTCCCATCCAAGTGGTATCCAGGCCCAACGTTGCTTAACGTTTTTGTTCAAACAGAAATCGGGCGGTTTTTAAAGAAGCAGGTCCAAGCGCACTCGAATTCTGTCTTCTCAACGAAGTGCTAAAAACATAAAGGGGTCATTTTTGCCAGAAGGGGTGCCGCGGAAAATCATTTTTCGGATTTTTCCCCGGTGGCACACCGCACAATCGTCGGGAACGACACTCAAACCCATCCAACTTCCCCCTCAAACCATGAGCAGAGCTCCGACTGGCTGAAATCAAGAAAAATGGAGGAGGATCCATGCAAAACTGAATGATAATCCAAAAAGTTTTTGAACACCCAAGTTCGGAATTCCCATCAAAATTGGGCGTCAAAACCCGGAAATTTGTCTGGAAAATTGTTTTGAAAAGCCGCAAATGTCAAAAAAGCCACCAAGAGAAGAAAGCCAAAAATTGAAAACAAAAAAGAATGAGGAAGTTGTCATTCATGGCGGTCTCCCATCCAAGTGGTAATCGGACCCAACGTTGCTTAACTTTTGTGTTCGAACAGAAATCGGTGATTGCAGCGCGGTATTTTCAGAAGCAAGTCCCGGCGCACTCGAATTGATCCTTATCAACGAAGCGCTAAAAACATAAAAGGGTCGTTTTTGCCAAAAGGGGTGGCGGAAAATCATTTTTCGTATTTTTCCCCGGTCCGCACACCCAATTTCCATCACCACGCCCATTTGGGGTCCAATCCATCCGGCCGATTTCTCAAAATTTCTGTTTGTGACATCCGTGCATTTCCCGGTCGCATAAGAAGCCTCGCTACGCTCGGCTAATAAATAAATGATCTTCCCATGGTGCTAACTTGTAAATCCAGATTGTTTGCTGATAACTTGGTCATTTACGGCCCTCCTCAGGTTTCCGCGATGCAGTCCAACCTTGATGCACTTCATTTGTGGGCAAGTACCTGGGGTTTGGTAATTAACACTGCAAAATGCAACTGGATGCTGTTCCAAAGGCAAAATAAATCAGCTGCTACGTGCTCCTATTCCATCGGTGGTCAGACTATTGACAAAGTCTCTGAATTCAAATATCTGGGTGTCTATCTCGCAGATGATCTTTCTTGGGATACCCATATCAATTATGTGTTGTCCAAAGCAAAAAAAGTACTTGGTATGTTAATACGAAATATCAGACCTGCTCAGACATCAGCTAAGCTTAAAGCATACTCCAGTCTTGTATTACCAATTTTGGAATACGCATGTGAGGTTTGGGACCCGTTTTTATCCTCTCATATCTGCATGCTTGAAAGGCTGCAGCGAAGTGCTGTAAGATTCATTTGTGCTGATTATAGGCGGACATCGTCAGTCTCTCAAATGATTTTGCGCTTAGGTCTTGAAAATCTCTCCCAAAGACGTTCTAACAGACGCCTCAAGTTTCTCCGCTCAATAATTAAGGGTACCATTTGCACCTCGCTTCCGTCTGATTTCTCCCAAAGGGTTATTCCGCGCCGCACTGACAATGGCCACTTTATTGAATACCCCATTTTGAAATTTAATAAGCACTTTAACAGTTTTTTCCCCCGCACAGTCCGCGAGTGGAATGCCCTTCCCTCCTCGGCCTCCCTCTTTGCACGCTTGCCATAGTGTTACCATGTTTGTTCTGTTATCTCCTAAAATTTGGATGCAGCCCAGACCTCTCATCCTCGTTATCTTGCTTTTGTGTACTTCATTTTATTGTTTGACGTTCTTCTCATTTATCATTTGACGTTCAACTTCATTGTTGAGATTTAAATAATAATAATAATAATAATAATAATAATAATAATAATCATTTACGACATCTAAAGCTAATCTAACCCAACTTAACCGGACCTAACATTCCCTACCTTCCATCCGCCAGGTGTCAACTTGTGTGGTGCAACAACTGCCCCTATAGTGTTAAAAAAGTCTTCAGTATTTTTCAAAAGATTTTTCAAAAAATGACTTTCACAGGATTCGAATCAAATCACGCGCCTGTGACCTCCGCATTCGTATCCGGACGTCTTGACCACTCGGCCACACCGGCCGCTGCCAGAAAGCGCTTCTGGAGTCCGTATTTATGGAATTCTTTTTATAATTGCGTTATTAAAACTGCGGTCGAACGTCCGAGTTTTTTCCCGCACTGGCAGTAATTTTAAAGCCGAAAAGAATTTTATAAATGACCGGTAAATTCCTAACCGTTCTGTATATAAACTAGTAAAATTGTCTACAATTCCCAGCCGAGCGTATATTTGCGCCATGTTTTTGGTGTTCAGGTTTTTTTCTATTGATTTCATGACAAAAAACTGTGATCGTGCAATTGGCTGTGAACGCCAAGCATCAAAATGGCAAAGAAACAGTTTCCATCTCCGGCGACACACGAACCAACTCACTCTTCCATCTGCGTTGCGTCCCGATTAACATTCTCTGCGCACAGACATATGGCCGGCCTGCTCAGAAATCTTACTCTATGCACGAAACTGCGATGACCCACTCAGAGCCGGCTGCGTTTTTACAAACCCTGCCACGACATTATAGATGGCAGAGAGCGTTTTGTGCAAGAATGCTCGATTGGAGTCCTTCAATTGCAAGAAGAAAATTTTTTTCTCTATAACCTAAAGCTATCTGAACCTGACCTAACCTTGTCCCCTCTCGGAAAAAACAATGCTCGCTGGGGGGCCCCGGCCTGCCATCTGAAGTCGCGGCAGGGTTTGTAAAACTCGCGACCCGGCCTTGAAAAAATCCTTCTTACCATCCTCATCCTTCCTTGTCCTCGTGATCTGTTCCGCCAAAAAAAAACATCACAGAAAAAACTGTCACATCACAGCCGAAATTCTGCACAGAGCTGCTGGAAAACCCTTCGATCTCGGCCTGTGCGAGAGGGGAGGGGGTGCATGTCAGCAGCATAATTTTTTTTCCAATCCACTTCCGCGGACCAGGAGCTCGCAACAGCCAATCACGTCGTCTCAAATTGTGACGTCATCAATTTTGGGATTTTTGCATTGCCACCGCTTTTTGCCATTTTGCACGTTTGCCACCGCTTCGCAACTCTTTCTGGGGTCACAATAGGGTGAGGTTGGGTCAGGTTAGGTTAGGTTAGGTCAGGTTTGGTTTGGTTGGGTTTTGAAATTTGGATGTTGAAATTGGCTGGAATTCCCAACAGCCAATCAAAGACGCGCATGCGGAAGTGGATTGGGAAAAAAATATGCATGTCAGCATGGTACAGTAAATTCTGGCCGAAACGTTTACGCCGCGAGATGGCAGAAACCCGACATGGCGGAGCCTCATGCCATCAAGCAAAACACACCGGTGCGTGCATGTTTTGTTGATGACATGTGGCTCCGAATTTCGAGTCGTTGGTGTGGCACAATTGTCTGGAACTGCACCCAACCCCATCCACAATCCCCCTCCATCCGAGAGCAAAGCTCCGGCTGGTTTGAATCAAGAAAAATGAAGGTGGCCGTTTTCTGTGTGTCGCCGAAGTGCGGACAGTTCCTGTTCCATGCAAAACTGTCTTTGTACTGTCTCATATCCGACAAAAAACAAAACAACAAAAAATATCAAACGAAGAAAAAAGATAGTATCCCACATTCCTCTGAAACAATTCCGAAAAACTATTCAATTCAACAAATCCACAAAATCCTGTGTCCTGAAAAAAAAACGAATACCATCGAAAACGTTTTCAAACACCTGCAAGTTCGGAGTTCCCATCAAAATTGCGAGTCAAAAGCTGGAAATGAAAATCTGGAAAATTGTTTTGAAAAGCCGCAATTGTCAAAAATTGCCATCAATTGAAGAAACCCAAAAAATGAAAACAAAATTGACAATCAGTGGCGGTTTCCCATCCAAGTGGTATCCAGGCCCAACGTTGCTTAACGTTTTTGTTCAAACAGAAATCGGGCGGTTTTTAAAGAAGCAGTTTCAAGCGCACTCGAATTCTGTCTTCTCAACGAAGTGCTAAAAACATAAAGGGGTCATTTTTGCCAGAAGGGGTGCCGCGGAAAATCATTTTTCGGATTTTTCCCCGGTGGCACACCGCACAATCGTCGGGAACGACACTCAAACCCATCCAACTTCCCCCTCAAACCATGAGCAGAGCTCCGACTGGCTGAAATCAAGAAAAATGGAGGAGGATCCATGCAAAACTGAATGATAATCCAAAAAGTTTTTGAACACCCAAGTTCGGAATTCCCATCAAAATTGGGCGTCAAAACCCGGAAATTTGTCTGGAAAATTGTTTTGAAAAGCCGCAAATGTCAAAAAAGCCACCAAGAGAAGAAAGCCAAAAATTGAAAACAAAAAAGAATGAGGAAGTTGTCATTCATGGCGGTCTCCCATCCAAGTGGTAATCGGACCCAACGTTGCTTAACTTTTGTGTTCGAACAGAAATCGGTGATTGCAGCGCGGTATTTTCAGAAGCAAGTCCCGGCGCACTCGAATTGATCCTTATCAACGAAGCGCTAAAAACATAAAAGGGTCGTTTTTGCCAAAAGGGGTGGCGGAAAATCATTTTTCGTATTTTTCCCCGGTCCGCACACCCAATTTCCATCACCACGCCCATTTGGGGTCCAATCCATCCGGCCGATTTCTCAAAATTTCTGTTTGTGACATCCGTGCATTTCCCGGTCGCATAAGAAGCCTCGCTACGCTCGGCTAATAAATAAATAAAAATGACGAGCAGGTTTGTGTTTCAAGATTTCGCAGGTGGCATTAGAGAACAATCTGGCTTCAGCACAGTCGGGGTCGGGGCAGAGCTCCTCAGTCATTGGGGCCTGATGGGGCGGAGCTCCAGCGGGTTTGCAAGGGGGAAAACCGTTGGAGGGGATGCGGGGGCAGAGCCCCCCAGAAGCTTGAGAAATTTTGAAATTTATGCAACATTTTGGGTGAAAATTCGTGTTCTAGATGCCAAATTTTCTTCCAGGGCGAGCCTAAAGCGTATGCAAGGGGCAAACCGCTGGGGGGTCGTTTATCGGCATGGGCAGTCTCTCCTTCCTCGCAAGAAATTTGACCTCTGATAGGGAGTTCGTTGAGGCTATGTGTTGAAGAAAAGCATCCAATTTGCTTTCATTTCTGATTTTTGCAGACATGACAGGGCTAAAATCATTCGCAGAACCATTCGCAAAACAGCTGATGGCTTCATAAATATGTGTGAAGTCCAGTTATCAAAACAGGAAAGAGAAAAATGTCAGATCAACCAAGTCAAGTCAACCGGGTAGGAAAATCAGCTGACTATGGATTTGACATTTGAATCAGTTGGCTAAATTATAGTTCTCGTGTCTGCGACATGGAGAAGGCGTGAGTCCCCGGGCAATTCAATCCGGAAAGGAAATTTCCGGATTGTGTGTCAGTGGGAAAAAAAGAACTGAGAAGCACGACTTTTGCGGCTCACATTGACAAGCGGTGTGAGAACATGTCTAAACATTTTTGGCTGCGGCATTGAGAGTTGGTTGTTCTCGGCGTTGCAGGTGGGGTGTTCCAGTCACTCACTATTCGTGAAAAGAAGCAATGGCCGATCGAGTCCTCTCGCAAACCGGGCCTCTTGGCTGAACCCTGTAACGAGGCTCCAGATGACCATACCGCCTTCGGGTTAAGTCATTTATACGGGGGGGACACAAATGCATGACAGCAGGGAAACATTTTCAGAAAACAGCAGTACCCTTAGCCGTGCAATAGTGTCCCCGCTTGGGCACCAACATACGGCACAGGGTGTGCCTTATTTCTCTGGAAGGTGGGTAGTCGGTTGGGATAGGTTAATTATAGGTGCTTTGGATAGGTTAAGTTAAGTAAGGTTAGGTTCGGTTAGGTCGTAGGTTAGGTTAGGGTAGGTCAGAGTAGGTCAGGTTAGGTTAGGTTCGGGTAGATTAGGTTAGGTCAGGTTAGGGTTCTCTGTGCAGTGTTCCTTTACTGAAAACAACCAAATGAACCTTTACTTAAAACACCCTCGACCCAATCTTATCCAATCTGACCCAACCTGACCTGATCTCCCTGCGCGACTCTAAACCGATGATTTGCGACTAAACCCATGATAATAATAATTTTCGACCAAACCCATGATTTGCTCAGCCCGCAATTACAGATATAGAATAAGAAAAAATAATGCAGGCAAGTATACCTAGCAACGAAAATGTAAGGGAAACCCGCTTGAGGAGCACACAATTACACGACAGAGAAAAAGGACACCCTGTACCATCTGCAGGAGCCAAAGGGGGTACACATTTGCGCGGCTAAGAGTACTGCTTGTTTCTGAAAATGTTTCCCTGTTGCCGTGCAATTGTGTCCCCCCCCTTATAAACGACATAACCCCCGCCTTCTCAGGGGGTCTCCAAACAGAGCCCTCCAGAGGTTGGTGAAATTTTGAAAGAAAAATTGGAGTTCATTTTGAGCTCAAGATTGTGGTTCCTGAAATATTCAGAAAAAATGGTAGTTTACCGGCGAAGGGGCTGTGGCATCATTCCGCTCCCATTTATGCGCCTTCATGATGTGGTATGATGAAAAAGATGAAAAAAATAGTCGTTACGCTGGAAAGTTGCGGTGGTTATAGGTG